>QGSO01001130.1:0-26154 GCA_011037825.1 Carya cathayensis
TGGTCTAATAAATTGTCTTATTTTATTTTATTAATATAATTTTTTAAATTTTTATATAAAATATAATAAACAATTTAACTTTTTAAAATTTTAAACTAATAATAATATTAAAAAATAATATTTTATTCAATTTTTATCTTTTATTTAAAATTATTTCATCTCTTCTCCTCTCTAAGTGTGTTTGGATGTCGGATTTAGTTGAGTTGAATTGAATAAAATATTGTTAAAATATTAATTTTAAATATTATGAATGTGTTGAGATTTAAAAAAGTTAAATTTTTTATTATATTTTATATAAAAATTTGAAAAAATATATAAAAATTTAAAATAACTATAATGATAAGATAAAATAAATTGAAGAAAGTTTGGTAAACTGGACATTAATCGAACTAGGGCGAGACAAAGAAGTGCATGTTTGGGGTTGTGGTAGAAAATATTACTTTTAGTTTAAGGCTTGTATCTTAGAGCTTAACGTAATAAGCTCTACTATTAAAAAACTATTTATTGTTTGGGATCTGTATGTCTAAAGCACTTTCAAATATATTAGATTTGTTTAGAAACAAATTTAAAAAGCACTTTTTGAGGTAGAAATGACATAAAAGGGTATATTCTTGATAGAAATAAAATATTATAATAAAATAATAACAAAAATAGTCTAAGAGATTTTTCAATAATTATAATTGAATGAAAATAACTTCAACTATGCATAAGTGAAAGAGCAATATAATCACGCTCAAGCTGCTAAAGGTTCACGAGGTTTCCTATCTCTTCGAGAATCTCTCCAGTCATGTTATTGTCTGCGAATTCCCAATTTATTAGCTCTTTGAGATTCAATATTATAAAAAATAAAAATAAAAAAAAAGTTGAAGACAAACTGTCATCTAAAAATTTTCAGCTCCATTTGAAAGTTGAAGGCGTGAAGGTCTTCAGAGTCCGAGAGAGAAAGAGAGAGGGAGGGGAGGGGCAAAGTTGTCGTTGTGGTAAAATAATGAGGATTTTTTCGTAATATATATGTCACGGAAAAATAGGACTTACTTTTTGCAAAATGCTTCTGACAAAAAGCATCACTTTGATACTTTTGTTCAAACGTGTTTTTTTAACTTTTTTTTTAATTTAAAAGTACTTTAATATTTTCTGACTTTGGCCCTCCGCCGATTCAATTTTTTTATTTATATTTTATTTTATTTTTAAAATAGAGGCTAACGGGAGAGATCACGTAACGGAAGTAAGTTTCTTATTCTTAAGTTTAGCATTTTTTTTAATAGCTTAATGTTATATACAGTTGTAAAATGTGTAAATATTATTCAATCGTTTTGAAAAAGAGTAAGGTTCACGATTAAAAAGTTAGTTTTTTTTCAATATGGGTCCTGTATAAATTCATTTTTTTAAAGAGACTGCGCGATGTTTACACAACCATAACTGTAAATATCATTTCTCTTTTAACTAAATACCAGCGTCTCTTCAGGACCTATTGTGATACATAAAATTAAACTATCATATTTTATTTTAGATAATTTTTATAAATTTTTATATAAAATATAATAAAAGTATTTAATTTTTTTAAAATTTTAAAATAAAATTAATATTAAAAAATTATATCATAACAATATTTTTATTTTATTTTTAATAAAATATCTTATTTCATCTCATTTAAATTGTGTAATCAAGAGAGACCAGTAAAACCCTTGAATTAGCTTTTACAGTATAGAGGAACGAAAATAAGCAAGAAAATTTCTGATAAATTTATCAAACCGTTTTGCATTATTTTTTTTCTTTTCTTTTTTTTCAATTGCTCATCTGGGGAACGTTCTCTTTAGTCAGTCAAACACTAAAGACGTTGGATCGGTTGGGTTGAGATGGGGCCCTATTAGATATGTTGGATGCGTGAGTCGAACCAAGGCAGGCCTTCAAGAAAGAAAATGGACAAAATGAATGGGGGGAGGTTATCCTTATATGTCTTTATATAAACACTTTGGTGAAAATATATATATATATATACAGAAATAATCATATAAACTAATGTAAATTGATATTATTTGATATATTGTAAAGTTATTTTTATTATAAAATAGATCTAACGGATTTTATAAAATTACGTTATTTTGTGAGATTAATCTTTTGAGATATGCTACTCATAATCTCATACCGCATATTTTATATATTTTAAAATTATTTTGTATTATTTATTATTTTATTTTATTTTTGTTAATATAATTGAATTGTTTTACTTATCACCCATATACTACATATTTGCTATAGAAAAAATGAAAAAAAGAAGAAGTGTAGTATGTAATGTGTAAAGTTGATAAATAGACTAATAGTGGGTTATGTAAAGTGTAAGGCTCTGTTTGGTTGTTGGAGTGTATTAAAATTAATTCAATTTAGTCTAATTTTAAGTTGAGTTTAACGTCCAAATACATAACTCTCAAATCATTAAATTTATATCGATTTAAAACCTTCTTATACGTGGGACTCGTAATATTTTTTAACTTAATAACTATATACATGTAGACCCAAATTTGCTTGTCTGTATTCTCGGTCCTGTCATCACATTTCTTCGATTTTTGACCTGGGATGCAGTAATTATTCGTCCCCACCAAATCGCCTTCCTTTTGTTTTTTCCATTCAGGACCAACATGTGCTTGTGTAACGTGGGTATATATTATATATTATACATAGACATAAATTTGAGAGAAGAGAAAAGCAAGGCAGTGTACTGGAGGTGGTGGGAGGATTGGAAATTAAGCAGAGCCGAGCTGCCAGAAGGGAATTGAAGGGAGAGTAATAACACTAGAGAGTAGATCGAGATACCTCCCCTCATTTCAGTTGCGACACTTAAACAAACCACAGCTAGCGAAAATGGATATAAACAGCTTCGACAATCTGCCTAACCAGGGGTCAGTACGTACTGAATTTTACCAAATTAATCGTTTCCTTACTGAACATTTTCCCATAACTACTTTGCTTTTATGTGGCTTAAGTTTATCAACTTGTCAATCATCCAGATTTTTTTTATTAATTTATAATTATTTTATCTGTGTTCCCAAAAACATATGCACTGCGGACGACAATATATGATTCAGTATTGTTCAGCTTTTTCATGGCTTCCCTCACAAATAGAACCACACAGGGACAGGGAGTTTAGTCCTTGCTTTGGGTGTGAATGGGAACACTCATGTATAAATGAGTTTTACTATATGTAATTAAAATTACGTACTAATCTGTGTATCAATATGATTACTTCATATTTAAAATTTAAATTAGTACTATTTTCAATAAAATTTACTTTTTGACCAACCACATTAGATTGGTGCATATATTAGTACACGGTTGTGCTTGCAACTAAATTTTTCCTATATAAATATTTTTTAATTTTAAATAGAACCAGAGAGAGAGTTAGGCCCCGTTTGGTTATACAGATGAGATGAGATATTTTAAATAGTAATGAATAAAATATTGTTATAATATAATTTTATAATATTAATTTTGTATTGAGATTTGAAAAAATGAAATTATTTATTATATTTTATATGGAGATTTAAAAAAATTATAATGATGAGTTGAGATGAAATGAGATGAATTTTTTAATTTTGTGTAAACAAACTAGGCCTAGAGTTTAGTCGTTACTTTGGGTGTGAATGTAACACTCTTTAAGTATAAATATTTTCTAATTTTAATTTTTAAATTTTTTTTATCTAAATATTACTTAATCATTATAATTTATTCAAATTTTTAAATAAAACATAAAAAATAATATAATTTTTTCAAATTTTAAAACAAAAATTATTTTCTAACAATATTTTAATTTTATAATATTTTTTTATTTAATTTTTCTTTCATTTCTTAAAACCTAATAAAACATCTAATTAATTGAAGTCATTGTATTGATATTCACAAACTATTTCATTACTAATAAAAACACTGACATTGAATTATCTAAATGTCTAAAAATTCAAAATTTAACTCAATTTACATAAAATTACCTTCATTATATCATCCAAATACAAAAGTATATGTTCTGAGCTCCCGTTACACTCGGTAGTCATATATGCAAGAAGTGATGCTAAATCACCGCCCAGCAATAATTGCAGTGTGCCGCTAGCAAAAATTTATTTTTTTATTTAAATGTTTTTAAAAAATTAAAAAATATATTAAAATTTTTTTTTTGAAAGGAAGCTTTCTTTGTTATTAAATTAAAAAAATTGGGAGCAAATTCCACATTCTAACATTTTCCTATAGAGCGATGATACAGGCACCGCTGGTGGCTCCTGCCCGCTGGGAGCCACCCTTATGTAAAAAAATATTTTTGCCTTTTTGTTTTTTTTTTAAATTATTTTTTAATACATTTAAATGTTTTAAAAAAATATAAAAATTTTATAATAATATTAAAAAAATTTTCTTAATCATTAAAGAAAAAAAAAAATTAGGCTAGGCCGCCAGCGGGAGAAGTTTTCCTTTCCTATATGCAAGACTACTGTATAAATACCAAAGCTTATTTTTTGGAGAAAATCTTTAAACCGGTGCCTCCTATCATCTCTGCTTATCGGAACCCAATAATAAAGTGACACGTAAGAACTGCAATTTACAGGAACAAAGTCGCGCTACAGGGTTGACCCCGGTCGCTTTATCCTGGAAATTCTGTTTCCCGAGGGCCCAAACCGAGCTTCCTTCTTCTCTCTTCTTCACTATTTTCGTTCCATCCGGTATCCAGAAACCCCATGAAGGACTTCACAAAATCATCCCAGTATTTTGGTCATCGTCCCAGGTGCGTGTGTGCTTTTCTCCCTTATTTTCTTTGCTTCATTTCTGTTTTGGGGCATTTGAGATTGATTTTGGATGTCAGTCGCACGGTTGCTATCTCTCATTTTCCCTGCTTCAAAATCGACATCAACGCACGTTTCTCCCTGATTTCCTTCGCTTTCGAGTCCTCTCTTTCCCCGATCGAGGACGACGACGACCCAAAAATCACCTTCAATCCAACCCTCTTCAAATCCCTCTTGTTCTGCGCCCTCCTTCCCCGGATTCCGGCCCTTGCGAGATCACAAATCAGTGCTGCAAATTTCAGTTCTTTACTCCTTTCTTCTGCTTCTATTGGAATATTTTTTCTGATAACTTCTTCCCGAGGAAAAATCAGTTGGCTTTCGTTGTTTCTGTTTATATGAGCTATGAGAGTTTTTTCCGGTTAAATTAATTCGCGAACTGTTTCCTTTATTATTTAGATTTTGTTTTTCAAATGAATCCGAATGGGATTCGTGAATTCATGTTTGCANGTTTCTGCTTCTGCTGTAGGTTCTATAGTACAATACAATAATGATCTGGCTAATAAGTCAGATGTTGAAACTATCTACGAGCTTGTAAATCTCGATACCCATTACTCTTCAGCTATTTATGCATTTTCTCAGCGACTACAATCCAAACCTTATGATTTGGACAAACTCAATGAGAAAATTTCTATCCTTCAGCGACTTCTTCAGGAGTCTCACATGAAGATAGAAGCAATAAAACAAGAGAATAGGAAATTAAAATCCTTGCTTAATTCTTCTTTTAGATTGCCTACTCCTTTAGACAGAAATGCTACGCAAATTTTAGAAGAGCAAGATCATTTGAAGAATGAGGCGAAGAGCCTCAAATTTCTGTAATTTTGTTTCGAGATAATAAAATAATATTTCACAAATATTTATATTGTGTATCTATCTTCTGGTAGATATTCTGTGTGCTCTATTTTATATTTGGTAGCTAAAATCATATTCTGCGCAGATGAGGGTTGCATTTACTTCTACGTTTAAAGTGAAAACTAATAGATATAAACGAATAGATATAAATCTGTCAATACACAACAAAAATACATGTTCAACACCAAAAAAAATCAATTTTTTTTTTCTCTTTCAAAAAATCAACTCGGAGATGAAAATAAAAGAAAGATGACTTAGAAAATAGAAAAATAAAAATAGAAGGAAGCAGTTTTGATGGTTTTGTTTTGCCTTTTGTGGTTTAGATGGTGCAAAAGTGGTTTTGTTGTTCTGATGAATACCTTGAATTGCAGCAAAACTCCTACACCTTTCCTCCGCTTAGCAAAGGTCACCTGCGTGTTGATCTTGTTCTCGATCCTCAACATGAACAAAAGAAAAGAATAGAGAGAAAAAGTTTACTTTCGGAGAGAAGAGGAAAGAGAAAGTGAAGATGAAAGTCTGAAAAAAAACTTGAATCAAACAGAAAAAAAAAACATATTAACACAGATAGAAAAAAAATTTATTTTGTGGATCTGAAAAATAGAAATCAAACGAAAGGAAAAAAGAAACTTGAATAAATTTTTTACAAATAGATATGAAATAAACGCAAGAAAATCAACCAAAAACAGATCTCTTCATATCTTTGTAGATGTGTTCAGACCTGTTTGTAGGGGAAGAAGCTGTGAAAAGATGGTGGGCGGAGGTGGTGCGACGGCGCCGGAAATGGCTCAAAACCGTGTGGCTTAGATGGGCTGTAGGTGGCTAACGGTGGCTCGGATGGAGGTGAAACTTGGTGGGGATGTTCATCGGTGAGAGGGGAAGAAAACTGGGTGGGTGGTGTACGACACCTCCACCGGACGGGGGTGCAATGGCCGGCCGAAGTAGGGGCGACGGGAAGGAGAAAAGAGAAGGGGAGAGAACGGGGAGAGAGAGAAAAGAAGAAAGAAGAACGGGAGAGAAAATAAAAACACAGGGGAAGAGAAAAGAAAGAAAGAATAAGAAATAATTATCTTTACTGTACATTTTGAATTTTTTATTATCGTTACTGTGCAGAAATCGAATTATTATATTACTGTACATAATTACTGTGTAGTCACGGAAATTTTCGACGATTTATAGAATTTTTTATTATATTTACTGTGCATTTTGAATTTTTTATTATTATCTTTACTGTGTAGGAATCGAATTATTATATTACTGTACGTCGTTACTGTGTAGTCACGAAAATTTTCGACGATTTATAGAATTTTTTATTATATTTACTGTGCATTTTGAATTTTTTATTATTATCTTTACTGTGGAGGAATCGAATTATTATATTACTGTGCATCCGTACTGTGTATCACGTCGACGATTTTGAATTTTTTATTATTATTTAGAATTATTATCTTACTATTTATTCGAATTTTTTATTATGTGCAGGAATCGAATTATTATATTACTGTGCATCGTTATTGTGTATCACGTCGACGATTTTGAAATTTTTATTATTATCTTACTGTACATTTTGAATTTTTTATTATTATTTCGAATTATTATTTTACTATTCATTCAAATTTTTTATTATCTTTACTGTGCATTTGAATTTTTTATTATATTTACTGTGTAAATTAACGAAAATGAAAACGGAATGTTACTGTGTAAAATGTTAACTGTTTATTATATACGGAAACGGAACGACAAATATTACTGTGTAGTTTACTGTAGTTAGGCGCTTATTATAATAGATAGATATAGGATACGTAGTAATACTAGAACTACCAATCATGATGGCTCCTGAGAAATTCTCCATTAGTGCATTTATTGTTTGTTTTTTTTTCATATATATTTTTAATTCATTTTAATATATATATTTTTTAAATCACAATATCATTAAAAAAAATTCTTATTTATTAAATAAAAAAAAGCATAAAAATATTTTATCGGAACCCATCATCGTATGTTTTATCGGAAGCTAAAACATTTTTCACACACACATCTTTATATATAAAAAGAGTGTATCTAACAGAAATTTGTTGTTTTAACGGAAATTTATTATTTTACCGTTAATTTCACTATTCCGTTAAAGTTCATTCCGTTTACTAAATCTGTCCAAATTCATTTATTGTCTTCTCTTTAATTTCTTCCATACCTTTACATCTTCTCTATTTTTCCACATCTTCTCATTCGTTTCTCTCTCCAAAACCTAACTCGTTTCCTTCTCTGTCTCTCCATCTTCTCTCTTCTTTAATTCTTCTGAGCCCTTCACTTCGTCTTCATGTTTGCATCTTCAAATTTGTTTTATGCAGCGTTGGTTTTTTTTTTTTTTGGTTCGAGCCAAAAAATAGAGCACGGGATGGGGGAGAAATGGAGGTGAGGGCAGATGGTGGTTCTCACCGTGGAAAGTGCGGCACGGAGGAGAAATGGCAGAGAGAGAGAGAGAGAGAGGAAGAAGACGAAGACGAAAAATAGAAGAATAAAATGCAATGGAGAAAAACAGAGGAATAAAATGCAATAGAGAGAAGTGGATGAATCAATAAAACCCAAGAGAAAAAACGAAGAAGACGAAAGCGCATAAGCGAGTAAAGTTTGAAGATGGGGGCGACGCTATCGGGCTTGGAGTATGGGACAAATGGGTCGGGCATGGGTCCGGGGTTGGGGGACATACCGAAGAGTTGCGTGGCGTGTGTGTTTCTATTCTTGACCCTGCCGGGACATACTCGATCTGATGCCCCCCGAGAGGTACCAGAACTTGTCCAAGAAGGACATCTTCGCTTTGCTTTCTCACCCCGTGCCCTTCGATCATGGCAATAAGGTTTGGAAAAAAATCTAGATTGTCAAATTTAGAGTTTTGGAAAGGATTGGATGTTGAAATTTTTTGAAGGAATTTTGGGGTTTTATAGGAAGTGTAGCTGGATAGGGTGACGAGAAGGGTTTGCATGGCTATATCCACTAGAGGCATGGCAATAACTAGAATTCAGGACCGAAGATATTGGAATTGGGTTTCTACAGAAGAATCTAGGTTAGAAATTCATTTACAAGCTTTCGAAGTTCACCTAATATCACATTTTATGCAGGTTTGTAGCAGAAAATTGTAGTTTGAAATATTTTGGAAAGTCGATTATATTCAATACAGGGTCCTTTTTTTAATCTTCGTTGTACTTGGTTAACATACAAAGAATTAGGGTTTAATCTTCTCGATATGGTCTGTGGAGGACACAAAACGGGCACTTGTGAGCAGATTCTTTCAATATGATCTTCTACTTGAATTGCTGGGAATCCCATTTGATGAAATCACCATAAATCGCACTGTGGAGAGTAGGCCATACCTGTTATAACTAAAGGTAACAAATTTTATTTATTCTCTTTCCATTTAATTGGGTGTTTTGTGTATGTGAACATGCTTATGCTTATGTGGTACTTATCATGTTACTGTATTTGTAGATTAATTAGGTGTTTGATGCTTTTGTTTACATAGGTCTGGGGTCCATGGGCACTGACTGGTAATAAACATTGGTAACCCCTTTAGTTGCTTTGAAAAAATGGGCAGATGTGAATTATTATATAAGCGTTTTCACTACTTATATGTTTTATAAGAATTGGCCGCATATCAATTAAAATTTTCGTAGCAGAGGCGATTGAGGAGTTTGCTAAGATTGTTTTATTTTTCCTAGCTTTTGCTAGGCCAAAGAATGTGCATATGGCACCGGTGGCAAGTAAATATGTCCAGGTTCATATTCTTTCCCATAAAAACTTACTTACATAGTCTTCAATCAAATAGTACAAAATGGTCGATCGATATGTTGTCGTGTTTGAAATTTGGGTTAATGGTCTTATAACTAATTAATGTCAGATGTTCATTTTCATGTATGCTTATTTTGATCATGTCTATCTCATGCTTTTCTATGGACGTGTATGTGTATACACTCATAGAGTACTTTTCTTTTTTTGATAGGACACTCAGTACTTTTAAGTACGGGCATATTGGATTGTATATTTTGTGCTTCTTATAATATTATCAGAGATTAACTTTTGGTTTTGTATTATATTTGACTAAATATATTATTGCTCTCTTTCTCTCTAGATCTCTCTAAATTTGCTTATGTACTTGTTATTGCAATACCTTTTCATCATACAGTACTACATGTATGTGGTTATTTTCAGGGCTGTAAGCTTTTGTGATAATGGCCATAGTTGCCCTTGGGAACAACCTAATAACATACTTGATTAACGAGATGCACTTCTCTTTATCCAAGTCTGCCAACATGGTGACAAACTTTGTTGGACAATGCTCATCTTTGGTTTTATTGAACTTTCTGTAAGTCTTTATCTCATGCCAACTTTTCTTCTTCCTCCACTTTTTGTCTCCCTCTCTAGCTTCTCATCAACTTGGCCGGACACAAACACAAGTAGTTGATCTAAGTTCAAAATCAGCAAATTACTCTATGAAGGAAGAATAGATCAAAACTGCACGGCCCAACAACAATGACATCTAGAATAGGGGTTTGGGAGGACTGGGCTTGGTCTGGAGCTCACTGTTGATGACCCCTTTTATTTCCCTCTAAGGACATTTTGGTTTTTGCACTACTATATATTTCCTTCTAATTTAAAAGGATAATAGAATTTTGACTTGTTAACAGTTTGTGAATATTGTGTGTGTGTGTGAGAGAGAGAGAGAGAGAGAGAGAGAGAGAATGATTCTCATTGATTAGTTATTCACAAGATCAACTCTGTTTATATATGAACACCCAATGAAAGAATAGAGAGGGAAAATACAACACTTTTTTGAGTAATATTGCTGTTGACTAGATTGGAATGTGCTGCTGATTTGGACTAATAAAAACTAACTAACAATATTTACACTGGTTAATACTTTGACATCTACATATTGGGTGTAAGTTTCTGCTCATTTTGTCCCCCACCATTATATTGAAAAGTAGTTTACGCGAAATAGGTATTTGTCTCAACTCTTTCTTCTTGAAAACAAGTATATATGGGGAAACATTTCTTCTTGCTTTTTTAAGTAAGTTTATTATCTGCTTTGGTAAGTGATTACTTTAACATATTGATCTGTTTGTCATTTTTTCATTATTTTTAAGATACTCTCTGTTTATTGCCTTTGAAGTAATTTTTAACTAAATATTATGCCTATGTTTGTAGATTTGAGGCTTAGTATGGCCTGTAGTTCTTTTGGTTGGGTAACTGCAAGGTATAGATATTATATATATATTCCATTGCATCACTCATTTACATGTTGCCAGTGCCTTAGTGTCTTTTTAATAAAAATTTACTGTGTTACTATACTTTTCTCTTTTTTATTTTTACAGGAGTACAATAAAGTTCGCTTCAAATTTCCCAATTTTAATTTCAATGTATCCCATCATGGCGACTTTGTGGCTATAGCATCTGAACCTTTGTGCCTTGTAAGTTTGGATATTGTCTCTTGTGTCATTTCCCTCAAGGAGACAGTTTAAGACTTCATTAAAAATTTGTCGTCATATTTTTCATATTTGAAATTGGATAATATAGTCAATACTGGCTCATCTAATGATATTTTGGTCGAGTTTTATAGGTATGGTTATGGTGAGTCCTGTACAAACTCATTTTGAACTTACACTTCAATTTACATATAACTATGGGCATTTTCCTTAAGCATTTCAGAAACATAAACATCGATTGTAACCTTGAGTATTTTTTTCATCTTGCATTGCCTCAATAGAACTATGGACGATGTTTATTTATAGGACCATGTTATAGTTTCTATTAATGCTCTTCTTTTATAATATATCACAGCGTGTAATTATTGATAAATTACATAAACATTACATTGTTATTTAATTAACCAAAAATATTATGTCCTTATTAATAAAAAATTAATTCTAAACAAAAAAAATTATAAACTAAGCAAACGTGCATTGCACGTTACTTTTATCTAGTATATATATATATATATACACACACTCATTACTTCGGCTTGTTTTGGTAAATTTATTTGCAGATTCATAGTGTTATAATTACATGCAATACCAAGAGCGATTTGGCTTCGAGCAATTATAGAAAGTTTGTTTAAACACTCCCCAACGTACAATATCGTTGACACGTTGTATTCATCATGATGTCTTTAATATATCAATAAAAGAACATCTAAATAATTTACTGACTGCTACTCTCAAAACTGATACAGCGATCCAATAATTTTCAATGTCTATAAAATATATAATAAAAATAAAAAATAAAAGCGAATATGTGATTCAACACAAAGAAGCCCCTATCATGGGATCCGGTATTACGCAATGGGGACAACGAAAGCCGAATAAAGGGTTGACATCCCTTGTGAATAGCCGGGCATGAGTTTTCCATTTGATCATTAAGATATCATTTTAGGGCAAGGTGTATGATACAGAATGAGATTGGCTGTACACTTTCACACTCTATTCTAACTACTTTGTTAAACATTAACTGGTTTTTATTAATTTATACTACGGGATTTGATTTATTGAGATTTCATAAAAGTAAAAATATGTAATACCAAAACAAGGTGAGTAGCCCAATAAATGTCCCCATAAAATTAAACATAAAAAAACTAATGAAGTTAAAGGTGTTCGGCTTGTAAAGCATGCTTAATTATTGTGGCGGCTTGATTTGATGACTCAATCCAAAAACGATTCATCACCTTTTTTTTTTTTTTTTTTTTTTTTTAGAGTTTTTGTCCACACAAGTTGCACGTTCAATGGACACCCCTTTAGCCCAAAATGAAAATGAAATAGAATAATCTTTGAAGAAGGGCCTAGCCTAGCCTCGTAGTGTCAGAAAAACAATGCTTCAAGTAATATCGTTTCGTTTGCTCAGAGAGAGGGCGGTATTAGAGTGACGAAATATCACTCAAAACGCGCCGTTTTACTCTTCTCTTTCATGCACCCCTATTCTAAGACTATACACCCACTTCTACTGGTACTCTCTCTCTCTCTACCACATATATGGTTCTATATATATTTTTTTTATATTTTACTTCTGTTTGGTTGCTGAGAAAGCCAATGTGATGGGCCTTTGATCAATTCTAGAGTAACTACTGAATTGGACTGCTTGAGGGAGCCCACTTCTAGAGAAAGAATGAGAATCGGAGAGANTTTTTTTTTTTTTTTTTTTTTTGTGTGGAGTTTGAATGAGGCTTGGGCCATAAAATGCAAGCTTGAGGCTCAAGCGAAAGCGAATATGGACATGTTGTTCGAACAAATATCAGAGAGAGAGAGAGAGAGAGAGAGAGAGAGAGAGAGAGAGAGAGAGAGAGAGTTAGAAAATAATGGATTCCATAGTTGGCCTTAGTTCCCACTAATGGCTACCTTTTAATCATCCTACAGTTTACAACCTACAATGACCATGCCATATTACATTTAAACACTTACTCCAAATGAATATGACTTACAGCTTAGACTCTTATTACATTTCATTTAATAAAATGATGCCGTACAAGAAAATCCTTTTAATTAGCAAATTGCCACCTTCCCTTTTCACATTTCCTTTGAACACAAAGTATCTCTTTCCACACTCATCTGCCACTGCACCCCTTCCACTACTACTTCACTTCATCTACATTCCAACCCATAACATACCCTCCCCAAAACCTTGCCCACAAGGTGAGAGAATTTATTTTTCAATTGCCAATAAGGCTCCCAAGTGGCATCCTCAGTTGTTGCCCCCTTCCATTGAACTAAGACCTTAGTGAGTGGCCTATTATTCAGCTTTTTGAATCTCCTTTATAGAATACATTCAGGTTCAGGGACCAATTCACCATGAAGATCAACTAGTGGTAAAGTCAACAAGGGTGATACAAACTGGCCCAATTTCTTTTTAAGACATGAAACATGGAAAACTGGATGTATAGCATAACTTTGAGGCAAATTCAGCTTATAAGCCACCTGTCCAATCCTCTCAAGGACTTGGAATGGACCATAAAACTTAGAAGATAATTTGAAGTTTCTCCTAGTTGCTTGAGACTGTTGTCTATATGGCTGTAGTCTAAAAAAGACTCAGTCCCCCACTTGGAATTCTCTCTCAATTCTTCCTTTATCAGCTTGGCATTTCATCATTTTCTGAGCAATATTCAAACTCACTCTCAGTGTAGACATAATTTCTTCTCTAGTTCTTAAAACGTCCTCCACTCCTTGGTTAGCAAATCTTGGGGTTGAGCTCCATCATGGCTCGGCAGGGTGGAGTTCTAGGTTTTGTGAGGGTAAGTTGGTAGAAGGTGAGTAGGGCATGGGCAGAAGATTTGGCGGCTGAGCGTGGGTGTTCAAGGGGGGTGCGAAGGGATAGTTGAGAATCTAATATTGTGCATATACAAGATAGCTATGGTGGAAAGCCTAAGTTTCAGTTAATTATTGGCGAGCTGTTAATTGAAGAACCTCGGACCGGTGTTTAGTATTTCTCAAAAGTTAATATTGTATAACATTATGTTCCTAAACAGAAACATCCCAGAGTTTACTCTTAAGTTTACCGTTATTCTGATTGTTGTCCGGTGAGGTGGTATTTGAAAAACAAAAATTTTATGTGCAATCATTTTTACGTACTATTTTGTATAATTTACTAATGTGATTGATTGAGCATTAAAAAAAATTAATATAACCAGTCACATTAATAAAATCTATAAAAAAATATACAAAACTAATTATATATAACATTATTTTAAAAAAAACAAATCACTGTGAGTCATGATATATTTATTTAAGCAAAAGCCATAAAGTCAACAATAAAAGCAACAATAAAAGCAATAATAGGCCTCGTGATCCCCACTTTCTGAAACTTTTATCTCCGAACTGGTTGAAACATAGACAAAGAGTGGCGTAATTGGCTGTTCACACTTCACATCACTTTCATGCGGCAAGGCGGCAACGACGTCAAGATTATAATTTGGGATGGTTACTGGTTGGAAAAGTTGGTTCCATTGAAATCTGCCAACAATACCCACTAACTAAATGATAATAATAAGCGTTTAAAGAGTAAAAATTTTTTAAAAAAAAATCGAAAACTCAAAGTTTAAAGAAAATAGACATTTCACAAAAATCATAATAAAAAAATTTAATAAAAATGAATGATTTAAAACCTTCACAAAATGTTTAGACTTTAGAGGATAACAAACTTGACTCGACAAGTGTAGTCACCATAAAGTGTTAGGGGGACCAAAGAAGCAAATTCAATACAGTTTACCATCGAGAAAACAGTGGATGAAAATGAAATACATGAGGCGAATTTGTCTTATTTCCTGAATGGAAAACACTAAGGCCACCGCTGGTGACTCCCGCTGGGAGCCACAGCTGGCCAAAAAAAAAAAAATTTTTTGTTTTTCTTAATGATTAAGAAAAAAGTGTTTAATAATTAATATTATTATAAATTTTTCATTTTTTTAAAAAATATTTAAAAGCATTAAAAAATAATTTAAAAAAAACAAAAATAAATTTTTTTTTCTATGCCTAATAGTGACTTCCATCGGAAGCCACCAACGGTGCTGTAGCACCGTCCTTCCTGAATAGGAGACGCTTATCTTGTAAAAAGGCGAGGAAACTTGCTTTTTCTTTCTTCTCTGCGCTGTCATCATTCATCAAACTTGACTCGACATGTATTTCCTTTCACTTTTTCTGTTGACTGATCTGAAACATGTATTATTTCCGGCCGCATTTAACATCCGAATACACAAAACTACTTAGAGCATTTTTATTGAATTATTTAAATATAAATATATATAATTTATATAATATAACATGATTTTATATTTGACTATACTATTTAAAATTTATTTTCAAATTAACTTATCTACCTATTAGTCAAAATAATAATAAAATATTATAAATTTAATAATTTTTTAATGTTTTTTTATTATTTTTTTTCTAAATTAAGAACTTATATGAAAATATATTATTATTTTTTATTAAATAATATGGAAAAATAATATTGACGAAGAATGAGAATGAGAAGGGAGAATAAAGGGAAGAGAGAGTGTATAAATATATTATTTTTTATTCATTTGAATGTGAAATAGTAACAATCAAATTTAGTTGCAAACCTTAATTTTACTATAGCTAAGCTTCTTTGTTACATCTCGGGTGCTATAGTATTGATCATCTTTCCTGCCTTTAGATGGGCTATTTTATCTCTATTTATCATAAGCATATTACTCGTTCCATATAATCTATAGATTATTGAATTACTCAATGGTATAATATCCATCAGATTATTTAATATGTATGATTTAATCCAGCAGTATTTCAATATCCCAAACAATCTTGAAGCAGAACCAAGCTCTCTAACTGTAAATGGCAACGGCTCAATGGAGCAGGAGGAAGGTGGCGGTGAGCAACTGAAGGTTTGATGCCGTATTCTATACATATAATGCAAGGGCTTCTTCCTTGTTTGTGTGTGTGTTTTTGTAACTACATTAGTAGTACTGCTTTATTCTACTCACGTGAAGTGAGACATACTTTTATAATAATTTTTTTTAATATACTGATGTTGTTTGTTTGACATACATTTATTTTGGTAATGTAAAAGGTGTGATCTCAAAATTGAGATGATTTTCTGGCCATACATAATTATTTTGCAGATGATTTTAGCCTTAAATGCAGATAACAAATGCTGAAGTAAAATTTATATCAAGCTAACATGAAAAGAAGATGAAACTGAGATGATGGAATACAAGCCAATTTCTGAGATATATAGAAAAAAATGATCTTATTCATTACTCATAGGGAAAGAAAAAAAAAAGGAAAAAAAAAACACTCAATTGGAAATTAAAATTTAAAAGTAGTAATTATTAAAAGAAAAAGAAATTTAAATAGTAAATCAATCATTATGAACAGATAGAATACAGAGCATCTCTTGATTCTCCGGGCCGTGAGTGAATCAAGAGATGACAGTGAGTATAAACACCAATACGGCAATACCTATAAAATTGTTGAAAATCATGTGAGTTCAAGCCCCTTTTGAGAGAGAGAGAGAGAGAGAGAGGATTCCTCTCAGCATATGCTCTCTAACCTGTACCCAATTTCACCGCCTAATTTTTTATTATAAGAAACATATTTCATTCATAATGAAATACAATACATAGAATCACGAAGAAGTACAATTACAAAGCAGCATCCAATAAAACTAGAAAAAAAAGAAACCCAAATTGATACTTTCGTGATTCCTTTTGGTTTTTGTTTACCATGTATCTTGTCACAACTAAGATTTTCCCTCTCTTTCTCTGTGTCTACTTCACTGGATACTTTTTGATGCACTGATTTTTCCATGACATTTGGGTTAAATTTATAACCTCTCTCCTTATTCAATGAATTTTCTGGCTTGTGCTACAGAGCATGGTAGTGATGTTGATTATGCAAGAATGGGGAACTTGGTCAACCAACCAGTGTGGTGCAGTGAAGCAAATGAGCAATTTGAAAAGTGCTGCAGGAGGTATGGACTTTGCCCGCATGAAGTTCTTCAAGATGGGGAAACTGATTTTGATTCCAAGATGGTCAGGAAGGTAGTTTCTTAGTACTCCCCCAGCTAATGAGTCCTGGCTTTTTATAATATACCATTTGTTTTGGAATGCATAATTTTATTCTGATATCTGTTAGTCCAGTTATTATTTATTACTATTTCTTAATGTGCCTTAAGCTTTGCAGACTCTCTGGAGAATGTTTAACCCAATCTACTTTTTCATGGTGGTAATAATTTTTATGTTTTGTTCTTATTTATTAGAGTTAATTTGGTTATTCATTTTCTCTCCCTTGTTCCATGGTCATATAGATGTAAAGATCATTTGATAGTAATCAACAATATTACAGCACAACTAACGCCTCCAATCTCAGGATTGAACTATAATATAATTATGTTTCTGAGACAGGCTTCATTTGAACTTTCATGGTGCTGCAAAGGTGAACAAAGTGATCAGCACGAACATTACATTGTCTCTTTTGAAAGAGGGAATATAATAACTGCGGAACGAAGCAGTAAGCAGGTACACAACTATTCTCCATATAAGAGGCTATGGTTCTGCAACTAATTTAACGTGTCAAAGCAGCTGCTTTTGCCACTGATCTATCAATTTGCTCACCTTTACACTCTTTTCTCAACTCTGCATAGCACTCTTTGAGTGACTGTTAGAGTAGCTCATAGGTGTCTTCATGGAAGTGGGAATAGAATGCATGGCAAGGCCGGGTCTAAAGATCCCTTACCTGCGAAGTTGAACCATGCCTATAACTGCCTTATTTCTGCTTGGGGATAACAAGGGGTTCCTGTCACCACCATTAGGAAAAGTAAAGCCTCGACCCCATTCATTCTTATTATAACATTTAAGTTTCATAATTTTTGTATCAAGCAATTAGTAAATTTATAAAAGTTGTACAAACAAGTTAACAAATATTTTATAGATTGATTTTTCTTACCTTAAAAATATGGAGGATACTTACCTATAAAAAAACAATATGGAGGATACCTAGTGTGATGTGTGGGACTGATTTTTTTTTTTTTTGGGGGAGCGAGGTAACACAGTTTTTAGTCTGTAATCTATTTTGTAATCCAAGCCTCATGGGGTGTGTTGGCTTCCAGCTTAATTGGCATAAATGAACATACCAATGAACAGAATCTTGGGGTCTGTCATCTTTTTTCTAATTGAAACATCATCTTTCTTTCAGATCTCATTGAGGTGGAAATCACACCCACAAACTGTGCTTATTTGGACCAAACCGAGTTCAATTTCTGTCCAAGTTCTGTGCAGAAATGGTCAGGTGTGAATACAAAATTATGATCTTCTATATTTTTTTATTTCTAAGGGCTATTTTCTGCAATTTCTTTATGCAATATTTTTATAACAGGTAAATGTCGTAGTAGAGCAATCAGATTTGAGCTTTGTAAAATGCCTGCAGGCATTATACTAGTTNTGTAACACAATTTTTAGTCTGTAATCTATTTTGTAATCAAAGCCTCATGGGGTGTGGCTTCCAGCTTAATTGGCATAAATGAACATACCAATGAACAGAATCTTGGGGTCTGTCATCTTTTTTCTAATTGAAACATCATCTTTCTTTCAGATCTCTTCGAGGTGGAAATCACACCCACAAACTGTGCTTATTTTGACCAAACCGAGTTCAATTTCTGTCCAAGTTCTATGCAGAAATGGTCAGGTGTGAATACAAAATTATGATCTCCTATATTTTTTTTTTCTAAGGGCTATTTTCTGCAATTTCTTTATGCAATATTTTTATAATAGGTAAATGTGGTAGTAGAGCAATCAGATTTGAGCTTTGTAAAATGCCTGCAGGCATTATACTAGTTTAGGATTGAGTTTAAATTAAACCAGGTACCCTTGAATTACTCAAGGTGCACTTGCTGAAAACTCTTTGCTGAGGGCCTGTGCACCTCCAGGATTAGTCGGACTTTGTTCTTGGGCACCTGGTGCCATTAAAAAAGAAAACAACAGATACCCTCCTCTTACAACTGCTACAAGTTCTCTTTTGTAACTGCTACTGTATGCGTTTTGCTCTTTAATCACTAAAATTGCAACTAAAAAGGTAATTTAATGAACTTTGAGGAGACTTTTTGTACTATTCATGTATTAAGAAAAAGAAGAGGAAAGAACTGGGTAAGAATCTACGCATTACATAAGCTCTTAAAGGGACTGACTGAAAATTAGAGAGTGATGAGGATGTTGTCCCCCACTCTCTCTCTCTAGAAACAGTTTTAGACATGGTTATTTAAAAACTCCATATATTCTTTGGCAGCAATCATCACTCAGTGATGTTGTAGAAATTTTCCTTGTGTAATCTTGCAAGTGGAAAGCCTATAGTGATTGGATGTGAAATGTCTCTTGCTTCTTGTTTACCAATAAAAAAAGCCTCTTGCCTAGCAAAATAGTTTAAATTTTGACTGCTAGTAGTGCACACATAATTTGTGTCGTTATTATGCGTATGTAATCCATAATGCTTTCATTGGAATATTAAAGATGATTACTGCAACTTGTGTAGCTTTGTTTTAGCTGTACCTGCTGATGAACGATACTATTTACATAATTTTCACCTAGGAAATATTTTTATTTTCCTCTTATGAGGGGAAGCAACATATGCACACCATATAGATACAATCAAACAAAATGTTTTATGGTGCAAGATGCTTGAAACATACAGATGGCAGCTGTTTAATTAGCATTGAAAGCATGTTAATTGTGTGATTGTATGTGTAATTGCTCTGGGAAAATCTTTTACAATGGTGGCATAAATTCTCTATATGTGATTTTTCAGCAAGAAAATGATTGTAGTACTAACATGAAGCCAAACCCAAAAAGAAAAATGAATCTAAGTAATACGAAGAGAGGGGAAAAAGCCAGCAACAACATAACAGTTTTTGGTTATTTTTATGAATGACATTATTATATAATATCTCCTAATATATATCACAAACAGGAAAGAGAAACATAATTTTTTAACATTGAGCTGCAGAAATTCTCTGTTGGCATTGACATTCTGATGTGTGTGCATTGCATGTGCCTGGCTGCTAGTAATCTAAAACCAACATGAAATACGGTATCTCCTGGCTGTCCCTTTTACTGATTTAGAAAGCCCATAAGAATATTAAGTTGGAAGTGTGTTTGACATGTAGAAGTGCAAAGAATAAATATATAAATAAATAAATAAGCGATAATGTGATTCATCATTACCCGGTTGGCCACAATCTTCCGCAAAACTATAGGGTTTTGGCTTGATTACAGGAGAGGGTTACTGTGTAAGCTTAAGATGTAAGTTTATAAATTTTAGGTACGGAGGCTAAGGGGAGTGAAAAATTAGGGTTTTTTAGAGTCATGCCTACCCCAAACATTAAATGGTTCTCATGTTTTGACGTAGAAGTTATTTTGTTGGGTGCATTCTTAAGTTGAAAGTTACTCGTTTAGATTTGCACAGGTTTGTGTTTTGCAGAGAAATTCTGTAAGATGATCCTGTCTATCATTAGATAGGATTGGAAGTCATTCCATGAGATCATAAAGTTTAGTTTTAACACCCTATTCTTGATTCTTGAAGCATCTCAACAATTGCAGGTCCCTGGTATCCTAATCTGTCCACATTCCTTGTCCTTCCGGCCTCTGATATTACCTGAGCATGTGACGCTGCGGGTGCAAGTTCCTTTCAATAGCAGAGGCCATGCATGGGCAGGAGATGCTCTTGTGTGCAGCATGGCGCCTTGGCCTGTTCCCACAGCTTGTCTAGTTGATTCCACAAGTGACTTCTTATGCAGCATCCATGAGGACCTCCACTGGAATCTAAGAAAGACCCAGTCTTTTGATGGTCCTCGAGATTCATAATTTCCTTTCTCTCCATTAGTTTATTACAGATGAAAGAAAGAAATTGTAGATGGTATTTACTTATTTTTTGAGACGCACTGCATAGTGTGATCGTAGAAAGGGCCTAGGGGGATGTAACTTAATTTTTTTTGCTCCTTTTCTTATTGTTTTATCCCCCATATGAACAGCTGAATGTAAGCAGATAATGATGAAAAGTAGAAGATAGAAAGTGTTTGTTATAGGACCAACGTTTTAATTGTCAAAGACAAACTTGTAGGGTTTCACTTGTTTACTATATGAATATATCTGGGCATATAAAATTGTTGAAGGTTTGCACTAGTTATCTCTTTAACATGCCTGGCCTATTGGCCTATTATTTCTCTGCCTTCTCACTTCCTTTGCGTGATTTTTATACAATACTTGGAGCTTTCAAAACTATTTCTGAAGCTTCAATTGAAATGTTTCTTTCCATTTCTTTCATTCAAGAAGAAGAGAAAAGAAAGATATCCAAATTAGTATTTCTTATTCTAATCATAATGCTCCTGTCCTCGAATAGACGGAGGTAGAAAATTACACGTTCTAATCGTATATAAATTGTAATCATAAGGAGATATCCATATATATGCAGCAAATGGTAGTGGCCAGGCTTAGCGAATGGATGTTTATATCTAAAGATTTCCACACAAAACAACATAAAAACTATAAATTGGGAAGATCAGCAAAATTTGCATATGTCAAGGAATATCTTTCAAGAATTTTTCTCAGTCTGGGATTGGAATTATAAAATATCTCCGTCAAGTTTAAACAGTTCCTCCTCCATCAACCTCATGATTATATCTTGGACCACACCCCTAAAAGCGACAATCCTTCTTCAAATGACACATTTCGACTACAATTCCAAGTAAATTAGCTGATATCTTGATGAGTTTTTAGAATTTTGTTTCTTTCATATCTTCAGAAAAGCAAACCAAGTTAGCGGATGGCCTTAAAAGTCTTTGAATAAAATTTGCAAAATTCAAGTACGGATGACTTTGAAGTGGCCAAAACCTAGGTAGGCAACTGCCCATATGTGTTTCCCATCTGGAAAAAAATCAGAATATTTTGTTGCCTAATATTAGTCGAAAACCCATTACCTTGGTGGGTGCAAGTATGTCGAGTAACAAAAGATCAAGTCCAACCACACGAATTATTGATAATGGCAATAGAAGAAAAAGAAAGGTAAATGCAAAGGAGAAAAAGTGTGGGACAAAACAATTTGAATGTTTCAATATGAAATAATACTAAAATTGCTAGAATTATATAAAATTCACATAAAGTATGGACACCTCCTCAATAATATCAAATGATAACACAGTAATAGTTAGGTACTCCAATACCACATTGCAAGCATGAGTTATTAATCCGTTCAGAATGAAAGAAAATATGTTACAAGCTACCATAAACCGAGCATAGGATAAAATCGAAAATCCTCATTTTCTGTGCAACAACTAGCTGCAAGATAATTGATGGAAGAAAATGTCCTTGGAGACCATGCACAAATAAAGAAGTTCAAAGCGCGCAATTGGCCGCATCATCTATCATGTAGCTATGATCAACTTCATATATACATGTGCTCCAACATGCAAACCAAATCATCCTTGTAAGTTTAGACATATGAGATAGTCTTGAGAAAAATCAAATTGCCATCACTTTTCACGCTAAGAAACATGCAGGCCTTATTGAAATTGTTGTCGTGAAATTACACAGCCTCAACATTGCGGCCCCCGGATTCCAGTCCTGGATCTCCTCCACAACCCCTTCCTATATTTCTTCCCTTTGCTCTTCTTCCGCCTCCTTACTATTCTCCTGGACGTTAAGAATCATGCATATGGTGATATTTCTTATTTGAATAGGAAAGGATAAAACAATAAAGAAAGCGAGGTAATCGTAACTAAGTTATTTACCTGTAGAAGTTGCAGTGCATTAGATATTTTTAACAAACTCTCAATCGCTCTCCCCTGTTTCTTCTTCACTCGAAGTCGTTTCTGCAAATAGAATTTTATAAGTTGAAGGTGTAGAAGGTGGATGCGGGGATAAAGATAAAATTGGTAGAAAAATACCTCGATCAGCCAAGTAAGCACGAAGACGAAAGTCCAGCTTTGGGATGTGAGCAATCTTGGGCCGATCCTCACCTCCAAGTTCGCATCTTCGTAATAAGATGGGGCAAGCATGAATTTCCAACTTTTCCAAAGAGGTTAGCTTACTCATTGCTTCAGGCAGTGATGTTAAACCAGAGCATTTATAAATTGTGAACTCCTCAAGTGATGCCCAATTGTAGATCCACTCTGGTATAACCACCAAGCTCGAACAATTTGAGATTCGGAACTTTCGTAGAGTTGGAACATGTTGAAGCCCCAAAGGGAGAGACACCAATTTCGGCATACCCGTAAACTCCAAAGAGATGAGGCTTTTAAGCCCTTTCCATTGCATACCGTGCTCATCGTTGCCAAGATCAAGCAAAGGACAATATGAGATTCGGAGCTCTCGTAGAGAGGTTAGCCTACTCATTGCTTCAGGCAGTGATGTTAAACCAGAGCATTTATAAATTGTGAACTTCTCAAGTGATGCCCAATTGCAGATGCACTCTGGTATAGCCATCAAGCTCGAACAAACTGAGATTTCGAGCTCTCGTAGAGTGGTAACATATTGAAGCCCCAAAGGGAGAGACACCAATTTCGGCATACCGCTAAACGCCAAAGAGATGAGGCTTTTAAGCCCTTTCCATTCCATCTCGTGCTCATCGTTGCCTAGATCAAGCATGGGACAATAACCAAGCCTCAGTTCCTGAAGTGCAGTGAGATTTTGTACACCTTGGGAGAGAGACTTTAATTTAGGGCAGCGATTTATTACCAAACGCTGGAGAGATATGAGGTTTTGCACTGGCAGTGTTTCTAGATCGTGAATATCAAATAAGGTCATACGCTTCAATTTGGAGAGAGGAGCAGATGAAAAGGCAATGGGTGTAGAGGAAGCGGAGGAGGAGGAGGCATTCGTTATTGTTTGTTGCACTGGCTTCCAGCTGGCATCCCATAGCTGTAACTCTTCTTCCAGATGTGGAAACATTGGGAATGAAGTCAACATAGGGCATTGAAATTTTTTTAATTCTGAAAGACGAGGAAAAGAAGGGAGTAGTAGTAAAGCATGCCCTGTCCACGTGATTGATGGTGTTTCAAAGGAATTTTCATGATCAGCAGTATTGACATCCACATTATAAGAATCACTCCTCCTCCACCAACCCTTTAGATTAGGACAGGAACTGAGGCCAATACGCTCAAGAGATGGGAAGAATTCTATTAGATCCGATGATGAAGAAGAAGAATACTCATTGTTGTCACTACAATCTGATACGTACTCTAATCCATTAAGTCTTGTCAGCGTAATACTCTTAAGAGAGGGTAGTCGACTCAATGGTGGCAAATATTTCAATTCCCTACAACCCAATAAAGCCAAGTCAACAAGATTTGTGAGTGACGAAAGCCACATCGGAACCCTCACACCCCCATAATCATCTATACGCAGCTTTTTAAGATTTGGGTGAGGTTCAAGGCCTTCCAATGCCATATTTTTATCACGTGCATTAATAACATTTTCTTCGCTCCAATATAAATTCAAAACCTGAAGATGTTCTTTCTCCTTTAGATTTGAAGCCTTACAATCCAATGCGAAGTCATCCCCATCATGTCTCAAAGCTGAAATCACTAATTCTCCTCTTAAGCTATTCAGTCTGTTTAGCTCGCTTAACCGGCCACTATCCACTGAGGCCGAATCAGAGGGGAAATGAAATGTAGATAATGTCTGGAGATTTTTCAATTGCCCCAATCCACGTGGCATGTAAGTCAATCTTCTACATCCATCATTGTAAAGATGCCGAAGGTTGACTAATTTCATAATTCCTCTAGGCAATTCTTTAAGACTCGAGCAACCAGAGAGTCTTAGTGTATACAAATTTTGCAACCTACTCATGGAATCGGGCAGCTTCTCGATTTTCCAATTCTTTGAAAGATCAAGATCTCTTAAATGCTTCAACTTAGATATGGAACTCGGTACTAAATCAAGCTGTCTTCCACATAAACCCAGCACTCGCAAGAACTTCAAACTTGAAAAGATTGCTTCACATGAAGTACCTGAGTACTCTTGCAAATTCTTGAATTCACCAAGGCAAAGAAGTGTTCGTATCTTACTGGCTTTAGACGAGGAAGTTGGAATTACAGAGGAAAAATCTATATTGTTGACAACTGATACGTGCCGAGTTTTCTGATCACCAATAATTATTTTCTCAGATTCAGATTCTAATCTGGTGATCAACGATCCTGCCTCTAACATTGCAAGATCATGCATGAGGTCGTGCATTTTAATCGTAAACGCATCCATTTTAGCTTTTTGAAAGAATGATCTCCAAAGTAAATCCATGAAATACTCATGACCAACATCTTCAAGACATTCATTTTGATTGGATGGCTTGATAAACCCCTGTGCTATCCAGAGATTTATCAATTTTGATTTTTCCATCACGTAATCCTTCGGAAATATACTACAATAAGCAAAACATGGTTTCAAATGTGATGGAAGTTGATCATAACTCAGCTTAACAGTTGGTAAGATGTCATTTTCTTTTATTTTTGCCAGTTTATTTTTTTTCGAAATAAACCCACTCTTCTTCAGAATCTTCAAAGATTAGTGAACTTCCAATTGTTTTGATGACAAGAGGGACACCTAAACACTTTTCTACAATCTTCTTTCCAACTTCGACTTTTTTTCTAGAATTCACTGGCTCTTGCCCGTTCTCAAATGCCACTTGCTTGAATAAACACCATGACTTCTGGCTGTCTAAGCCCTGTAAGGAGTATGGTTCAATTGATTGGGTAATTCTTGCAACTTTTGCACTGCGTGTAGTTACTAGTATTCTACTCCCAATTGCACCAGTCGGCAATAGTTTTTTCAATTCATCCCATTTTTTAACATCCTCATTCCAAACATCATCCAACACAAGTAAGTATTTCTTTCCACCAATTTCTTTTTGAAGACGATGCACCAATGTGTCCATTTCAACACTCTCTGGTTTCTCTTTTCTTGCCGATTCTAGGATATTTTCAACAACTTTTC
>QGSO01001131.1:0-17410 GCA_011037825.1 Carya cathayensis
CTATGTTGACAGACTAGAACTTATGCGATTAGCCTAAATATTCAACTGAGTCTAGTGGCGTAAACTATAATGTAATCTAACACTTCTAACTACCTCAAACAAATAAAATCGCATTTCTGGCACCATAATGAGTGATAATATTAACTATGTTGACAGACTAGAACTTATGCGATTAGCCGATTCGTAAAAAAACTTATGGGGTTTTCACGAGATTTCTAATGTCTATAGAAATTCCACCATTGAATTTCTTGCGGGCTGTTACAAAAACCCTAGACCGAATAGGTCCGGTCCAGTCCGAAAAATCTCCCCGGACCGGACCTAACTCACCCCTAAGTATGAGAGTCTTCTTATACTATGATTGACGTGTCTTTCGAGAGTTGTCAAAAAAACAATAAATCTGACTTTTTGACCAGGAAGAAAAATAAATTAAAAAAATAAGGAATGAGAAACTGAGCCCATTTCTGAAGCAGACTAGGGCATTGCATGGCTGTTTGGAGATTGTATAAGATTTTATGGATGAAGCCCAAGTGCGGGCCATTTTCTTGCAGTAACGAGCCATGCCCAAGTTGATACAAATCCCAAAGTACAGTACCTGTTTCCTCTTCTATTACTTTAATAGGGAAGTCACTCTTTGTCAACCCCAAACCAAACCCATCTAACATTTATCATTTGAATCAAGACCGACCCAGATCCCTTGAGTTCAGTTCTTCACAGTTCACATCCCTTGAATCAAGACCAACCCAGATACCTTGGCAAAGCTTTGCCATGGGCCGAGAAAGAAAGTACCTAGGAATTACCTAGAAACCCTCTTTCTCTTCGCTTGAATCATTTGTAGCGAAACTCAAATATTATCAGTATGACATTGAGTTACCAAAGCAGTGCGGGATACTCCAAACACTTAGTTTTTCAGCCCATGCTGCCAAGGAGTAGGAGCTCCAGTAACATAAGTCCAACTTTACTGGATAAGAGTACTAGTAATGAGCTAAATAAATTTTAATTAAAATTTAATTAAACAATTTATTTTTACAAATTTTAGATAGTCACTTTTTACAACACTAAATAATAGACTCAACAAATCTTTTACTATTCTATTAAAATATTAATTTTTTGGACAACAGTAAATGTTTAATAAATTGCAAATGTTATAACTTCTTTTATGTGTTTATTTATTAATTTAATGTACTCTATGCCTTCTTGATGGTTTAAATGCAGTAACGATCGCATCAAAAATGTGAAAGAAGCTTGAGAATCAAAACTGCAGAAAACGCATAAAAAATATAGGAAAAAAATCAATCAAAGCTTGAGAATCCAAGCTACAAAAATCGCATAAAAAATATAAATAAAACCAGAAGAATTAAAGTGAAAGAAGAATCTAGCATTATTTTACTCTAAAAATAATATTTAGCTAGTGTGTTTGCCTCAATAAATTTGACCAGTCACTTGGTTGAAAGTTAAATTTACTGTAACTTTGTTGAGTCTATTGTAAAACTTTATTTCACATTTTAGCTATTCTTTAACTATAATTTAACTTTGTTAAACCCATAAGTACTCACAAAATATGTGTAATGCCTTTAACTTGTATTAACGGAAAATAGAAAACCCATTTTTTCTGTTTAGCCCGCATGCATTTAAAATGGAATTTTTTTCCACTTTCCCAGTGAAAATGTAGAGTAGAAGTATTTGTTTGTAAAAGTGACATGACCATAGGGGACCCAATGTCCCCAAGCGAACCACAAACAATGAAAGACACTGAGTGGTTACCTCTCTCCACAAAATGAAACCATTTGATTTTGATTGAATGTTGCCAAAAATACTAGATGATGGAAATGTTTGGGTTATTACATAGGATCGATCTCAAAAGATGTCAAGGATCTCCAGGATCGAACGGTTGCAAAGAGGACAAGTCCCACGATTGACCCACATCTCCCTCGAGCAAACCCTACAAAAGGTGTGCCCACAGGGTATAAAAGCCGCGCCTTTACTCCTCTCCATGCACACGCAGCACACCCAATCAGTATCTACTCCCTTGTTGTCCCTTCTCCTTTTCTTCCTCCAATCAACACCGTCCGTTTCCTCGATCAATCTCATCAGCGTCTTCACTTCTGTGGCGGGACCCTCATCTTTCTCTTCCCGCGAATTGCGCTCAGCCGCTAAAGCCATCGCCAGGTTCATGCCCGAGGAGAGTGGCGGAGCAGCGTGTGGGTTTTCTTGGAGGGTTTCCATGGTGCTGAAACTTGAAGAAGTGGGCCTCCGCCTGGACCCACAGCAACCCATCCCTTTGAATCCTAGCCTTTCTTTCAGACTCGTCCATCTTCTTCCCGGATCTCCACTATCCATTGATACTCGATCTTCCTCTACTTGTGTTGTTTCTTCTATTGAGTTATTTTGCTCCCTAGTAGTCGCTGCACACTGCAGCAACATGTTTAGTGTTTGTTGATCTTCGCATTGATTGTACTGATTCTTATAAAAGATGGTGAAAAACCCAGCAGAACAGAACCCATAAAAATATGAACTTGCGAAAAAGGAAAGGGTTATTTGAAAGACCCGGGTATGGCATGGCAGATCAGAGAGGATGGATGCGTGCATGTAGATACGATTGAAGCATTCAAGCGACTGTGTGCGAGTGATTATTTAATAACATTTGCGATAATGATCTTCGATCCAAATTCACTAGACCTTCGAAAAATATAAAAAGGAAAAATTTGGGTGGGTTCAAGCAATCTGTTAATCATACTTATAGGTGAACTTTTTGGTTGGTGATCAAGGTAGTATCTTCTATAACCAGTCGCAAAGTGGAACAATCAAAGAAAACCAAACACGAAATGCAAGTGCCTGGTGAAAGAAGAGATTTCGACAAAGGAAATATAGATGAGTGAAGTGAAGTATGTAAGATTATAGAACTTACTTGAACTTGGGGGACATGAGCTGTTACAACATTCTTAAATCCAGGCTTGGGCAGCTCTGATGCTGGAGAAGTTTGCGGACAGCCGAACGAATTTAAGAATAAAGAAAGATGGGATTGCTAGTGGAGAGATTGCTCCATAGTTTAGTGAAATGAAACGCGGACGAGAGGACGCTGTTTTGATGGAACAACAACAAAGCAGTGGCAATACCAAAAGCCAAGAAATGGGTCCCGCCAGTATCATGGGTCTCGCTGACAAAAAGACAGACAATTTGTTTGACCTAAAATCCCAGTGTACAACAGTGTCTGAAAAGATATAGAGAACTTGTGTATAGGCGGATCCGGATCCGGATCAGGATCCTCCATTTGGAGAAAATCCGCCAACAGTATAATGTCCAGATCAATCATCAGAAAGCTACCTTGCATGCACGATGCAACGTAGAAATATGCTAACTCGAGAATGAATACGTACGTTTTTCATGGTATACGCTATTCAGTCACCTGGCCAATATCCAATTGATCGTAATTGAGGAAGGTCACAAGGTTTTATCTTTCAAGTTGAATTTACACCGTGGAGATATGATAATTGGCAGTTTTTGTCTAGAAAATGGTGAGAAAGTGAGTAATTCTTCGATTCTATTTGGATTTGTAAGTAAGCCAATTATCCTTTGATTGTTAAATGGCATTAGCAGTATTGGGTGGCTGAAAAGGTGGGGAGAGATGAGAGAGAAAAATGGAATTGCGCCAGAAATGTAGAAAGTTTTTCCCTCTATAAAAATTGTCAAAAGAGAAAATTGTGGCGAGACTTTCAGAAGCAAAAAAGGTAGGCTACTACCCAAAGTTGTAAGGTTAAATTTCTAATCAACGCAATAATGCTCTTCTGCTGTAATCAACCATAGAGGCAAAAGCCAAAAATCCCGGCTTCATGGCCCAGTTTTAGAAAATTACCAATTCAATGGTAATCGCTGTCGAATAAGGGACATAAGCAAAATAGCAAATACATCGTATAAAAGCTTACATTTACTTTAAATACAACCGATTCTAGAGATGTGAAACAGACAATTGGCGCCCCGCCCCGGAGGGGGGGGGGGGGGTGTCCATGAGCATGATCCCTTGGAGGTCCCTTACAAATTATAAAACATGGCATCCAAATCAAAGAGACGTTACAATCGACAAATGGTAGCGACAACATGCAATGATAGGAGACATTACAATTGGCACTTCAAAAATACAGATCAAACTGGTGTTTTAAAACATAATCTGTTGTTGATTCTGTGAAAAAAATAAAGTCACGAGTCAACCCAGAGTCGTAGGATGGCTCACAAATCACAAGGAAATAATGGTTATAATCGGATTTTAAAAATGCGTCCCCCCAAAACTGGAACTAAATATACACTCAGGATATGCATACAAGTCAAACCTACATTTAGGTGAGCTCTTGTTTTTGGGCCCTTCATAGGAACAATGCCGACTACATTCAGCCTTATTATACATCGGAGTCATGTCAAAATGCAAAATGTCTATTTGTTGAAGGGATTCTTTAAGTCTTCAATCTTATTGTAAAGGATTTTCCAGAGCAACCTACATTGGAGAAACTGATGTCAAGGATAAACCTGGTGCCACTGTTGCAACGTATTGAATATTACTTTTTGTTTTTGAACGAATTACAAGTACGTGTTAGGTGGAAGACTAGTTTATATAATTGGACATCAAAGCCAGCTGACTTTTATCACAACACAAACTATACAATTCTTTTCTCTAAATTCTAGTTATAGAAACTTCAACATTATAGTTTAAAAAAGTACGAGAGATAGGTTGTTGACTAGTAAAGCTAGCAGCGTTGTTTTGGCATGCTGAAGTCTTATATAAGAAATAGAAATTGTTAGCTGGTCCTAGATAACAAGGCCTGACAAAAGTATGGATTATTGTAGATGTATTATGTATATCTGTGAATCGGCACTAATAATCAAATGCAGCATTTAAAAATAAAATCTATGCAGGAGGACAAGGAGGAAAAACCTTACAACAGCAAAAATTTCTAGAAATCAGCCATGGCAGATTTTGCAAATCTGCCAGTTCCTGCAGCTGTAAAAACTGGCAAAAAGAAGTGTTAGTACTTAACTGCTTATCCAGAATACCAGGCAAAACATGCTGTTACAAGATATTTGAGGCTTCCATTGTTAGTAATCCAAGTAATACATTAAAATCCCACTTCCACACAAAAAAAATGGCAAAACACTAAGTATACAACAGGAGCTAAGATGAAGATCTTCAAGGCTCCATGAGCAGATTGCCTTCTGGAAAAATAGAAAATGCATGGACCAAATGATTACTTGAAACATTAAACGGCTATAACCAGAGATTACTTACATAGTTTATAGGAACCTGAAAAATTACTGGCCTCGGTAAGTGAATGTATCTTAGCCAACAGAAGCCTGACAAGTGACTGAATTGTTAACCACAATGAAATGAAAGAGGCCTAATTGCTGGTCAAGGAATCAATCAAAATATTATTTTTATATTTTTAGAAAAAATTCTCAAGGGTCCATACCCTGCCCGACCCCAACCCCCTACCCCCAAAAAAATGGAAAAAAAAAAGGTGGTAGACAACTTCATTTGTCAACCAGTACAACAAAAACAAACCGAAGTATCAATTGCCTCCAATGCCACTAACAAGATCCACATGCACCAAATTGGTGCTTTTAATGTAGAGTGTGAAACCGATTGTGAAAATCAAAATCCATCATGGCAAAAATTTCGAATTAACACCATACAGATATAGAACAACACATACCAGTTCACTATTTATAGCCTACTTCTAGCATCAAATGACGATAGCTACGTCCACGTATTATTCGCTGCCACAGATACTGGAGCAAGTTCTGGAAACTCATTTGCATCTGCTGCTGGACAAGCCTGCAACAGAATATCAGCTCAAGTGAACATAATACAATGCCATGATCATTTAAATCTTTCAATATGATAAAAATCTCTTACCATCTCACAAGACACCTCTGAATCCCTCTAGATATGGGCCGAATGAAGGACGGGTCTCGTTGAGCATAGAGCAAACCAACCTATCAAAAACAAGAGGAAGAAGGGTAACAATATGAACTCAATAGGTACCAAATTACTATCTGGAAAAGGCTCGAACACGGCAGTGTTACATTAACCAGAAGATGTATTACTATAGAATAAAATCCAGCCTCTTGAATTTGGACAAGAAAAAAAAAATGAGAACTTCATCTATTCTAATATAATGGGTTTTGCATATATCAAATAAATTTTGGAAAAAGTGTTTGGGAAACAAAAAAATTTGAATAAAGGAAAAATAAGGAAAAAAACTGCACTTCAACTGAACATTTACTATCACGGAATCACACAAGAAACCCGAAAGAAGAAACAAATAAACAAAGAGGCAACTACCTCTACTAATGCAACAGCAGAAGGGTCATCAAATATCTCAAGACTACAATCTGCTAGATAATTAATCTGCATCAAAACCATTAAAAGAGAATGAAAGGTTACAAACTGAACAACAGAAAAAATGGGAGGATTATTAATCTGCATCAAAAAAAAAACCAGTTACAAATTTAACAAGTGATAAAGAAGTAGAAACTTAATGTATAAGGAAAATAAAATAATCAGATTGAACACATAACTAGTAAAAAGCCAACAGATTACATAAACAAAAATTTACCCCAAACTCTGTATTGATGAAAGATTGAACAAAATCTATTAGTTGAAGTTTTGCCCACTTGATGCATAGGGTGGGGTCATCTGTCTTTGGAGGATGCCTCCAAGGTGCCCCAAACCGTAATTTATCTTTTGAAATCTTTCCACTCTGTGCATCAACAGCAAACTTTTGCAGGAGTCCCAATGCTCTATCCATAGCAGGATTCACCACGGAAATCTTAAATGAAGGAACAAGAACCACCAAATTAGGCACCTCTTAGTACACATACCGCAAAAAGTCAAGAAAATAATTATCTTTAACAGGGAGATGAATGCACAACTATGTCGCAAGTTATGAATTTCACACAATAACAGCTCATTAACACCAATCCGGAGCACTCAACTTAATAAAGGACATGAATTCAGGCTGAGAGACAACACCAAGTCAGAGAGATTGAGTTTTGGACCTGAAAGTCTAATCAAGCATGTTTTTCCTTATTATGTTCAGCATAGTAAGCTTTAATCTTTCCCTCATTGCACTGTAAGCCTACTCTATGTAGGGGTGGGCAGTAGGACTTTGCAACCGGCCAGCCTGCCACCCCTATTTGGCCCTGCCTGGGGCAGGTGGAGGCACCCACAGCACACGGAGGGCGTGCAGGCAGATGCCCGCACACATTTGGGTGATAGGGGACTGGGCCTATGCTAGGCCCAAGCCCACCCGGGTCTTCGCCCGGCCCAATATACATATACATATAGATATTAAAAAAATAATTTATTTTAATAAAACGATGTTGTTTTGCTCTAATGTTTTGTTTTAAAATACTCTCTCTCTCCCCACCCCCAGCCCCGTCAGCCCCCTTTCTTCCTGGGGGCCTAGCCGTGGGCGAATGGCCCTGGGGGTGAATCCACCCCCAGCATCCTGATGGGGGCACCAGGGGCGGTGACTGCCCGTCCAGGAGGTGCAGGTAGCACCCCTAACTCTATCTCCATATATGAAGCAGATGATAGGGAAGAGACCAACAACTTCATTTAAGAAAGAAAGTCCTGTGAAAAACAAACCGGTGAAACTTATTACTTCAGTAAATAACCTTTATTTATATAAGTAGCCTAAAATGTTAATGGGTTACATAACTTGTCTAGATGTACTAACTTGAAGATTCTTCAAAGCTTCCAAAACTTAGAAAAAGAGAATATCAGGGTTCAAAAGGAAACAAGAAGAAAATTGATGTTCATTTGCAAAACTTACTTGTAAATATGCTAAGTATGCATCTACGATGTCTTCGAAAGTGCTACTCTCACCGCCCATCATCCTACAGTTAAATATAATTGGGATTATATTACAAATAGAACGTAGATAAGCTGGAAATAAAGTGCTTACTAATGCAAGGCACAAATATGGTAAATTTTCCATGTATTTCCCACTCGACCATGATGATGCATTGGCCAATTTCAACTATGATCAATGATTCTCTCTATTTTTGTATAGGCTAACCACTGCATATATCTGGACTCAGAATGTGAACATAGCCATTGAAGCAAGATATAAATTTACTAGATGATACTACGACAAACTAAGGATGAAATCATTCTTACTTCTGATAATGGTTACTTTGTTTAAGAGCATAAAGCTCAAATAGATGTCGAGGGGTTGGCCCAAGCACCTCAGCAACCACCGCCCACTGCAATTACAGTAAAAATAGAAACAAAAAGAATGAAAAATATAATAATTCAGCCTGCCAGCAACTAACCATATAAGGTGAAGACAGCTAAGGGGAAAAAATAAGATTCAATTCGGTCGTGAAGTCTGATCAAGTTTAGGTCCTTTTTTTATTTTCCCATTTTTCTTTGAGGATGTTCATTCCATGTTTCTTTTTCTGAAGAATTAAGGCAGGTACTAAAATTTGCTTGCCTCTGAATGACTGAAATAATCAGGAACCATATGCATTTTAGCTTGCTGGGGAGTCCATCCGAATGCCTGCAGATCAAACAAAATTGAAATGAGTGACATAAAGAATGATCAGCAGTGCACATAAATTTCATCAAAGTAGAAAAGCCCATTGACACAGACACATGCAGATTGATTATCAATACCCAAAGTGAAGCACACGCAAACAAAGACAGCATTAGATGACATACACATTATCAAGTGTTATGCTCATCGGTGTGTGTTGCAGTTGAGGAGTACCAATTCTAATGACACCTCAAAACCATAATATAGAATACAATCATAATATATTGCAAGTTGGGTGTAATGTAGGAAATAATAAGTATAATTTCATTAGTTAAAGCTTGCACCAGACTTAGGGTGTAAACAAATCAAGTTCGAGCTAGAAGTGGCTGGCCAAGCCTTATTCATTCTATTTTTATAAAAGCATGAGTTGAGCACAAGTGTATCACTAAGCTACATTTTATGATTATGAGAAGTTCATATATTATTCGAGGGCTCAAGCTTGTTCACGAGCTATTTAATTTTGACAAAATGGATTTATCTACAAATTTTAGTAATAAATGCTGAGATTTTTTTAGCCCTTTACATAATTTATGTATACATATTTCAATGACTACTCATAACCTAAATAATTTTCGAAGCAGCAGCTTTACTCCTGTTGGGCTATGTCATCTATTTTTATGTTAAATGCTTGTAAATTTAATAATTTAAGTTTAAATAATCTGTAAAGCAATATTAGTAAATTTATGCAATTTTAAAGATTTGAGACGCTTCAACTTCTTTCGTATATACTTTTTTGTCTTCTTTCCTCTATATTTAATCTATTACAACTAGTAATAGCAACTACGTTGCGTTCAGATTACTCCGCAATCAAGTCACACATTGCGCAGGTGCATGACTAGTATTCATAAAAATTCAAGCATTGTTATATTACTAGAAACATGATTTCCTTTTATATTTTAAAATACTTATATACTCTCATTATAAAGTAAAAGATAATACTGTAGAAAATAATAAATATGAAATTATTCGAGTTTATACGAACTTGTACGACTTGAGTCGAGTTTTAGACGAATTGCATCATTTCATAATTGATCATATGTTGTGTTCACGAACAGCTAATTTAATAAGAATCTTGAGTTTGATCAAGCCAATCACGAACTGCTTGCTTTTCAAGTAGCCTTGTTCATTTAGAGCCTTACACCAAACCACTCATTTTCATTGCGGAAGTTTCTATGTATAAAAGTAGGAGATAAAATTAAGAAACACTGAATAAGTGCATATATAAAGAGTAGAACGATGAAGAGTTTTGAAGCAATTCCTCTTCCATACACACTTCAAACAAGAAAATCACACACACGCACACACTAGAGAATGATAGACGGTGTTTGTAACGACCCAAAGCAAGCACTAATCGCATCTGTGCTATAATCCCAAAATAGACTAGTCAATTTGAAGCTTCCCTAAAATCATTTAAAAGCTCAATTTCACTTAGTAAGTAATCCATGTGGATGTGCCACCCCTGACTACCTTTATAACCATCATTGAGTTATTCATTTTTCCAATGTCAGACTAGGGCGTTACAAACACCCCTCTTAAATTCCTAACGCCCTCATTGGGACCATGTCATATGGTGCATTAATATCACATGGCAGGCCTTACCAGGGCGACTCTGATACCATATATAACGACCCAAGGAAAACACTAATCATAGCTTCCCTATAACCCCAAAATACTAGTCAATTTAAAGTTTTCTAAAATTACTTATAAAACTAAGTTTTACCTGGTAAGTAGCTAATGTGGGGGCTTAGCACCCGTAACTACATGTTCCTGTGAATTATGTGCCTTACCCACTCTGACATTATTCTTTCTCCTAATGTGAGACTAGGGTGTTACACACACACATGCACGCATGCAGAGAGAGAGAGAGAGAGTTTGAGTACCTCACGTGAGATGAATATGTCTGGAAATCCAAAATCCATGTAGGCTTGGTATGAATAGTAGCTGAGGGATATCGGAAAGGATCAGAATTAAAAATGGATATAAGAAATATCCAAAGTAATTAATTACCAAAAAAAATATCAAATGTAATAATAGTACGTAAGCCAGACTTCAGGGAATGTTAAAATACATGGAAATAAGCCAGAACATGAATGAATGCAGAGATGAATTATTTATTTCTTAAATCATTCTTATGGCGCACAAGCAGTTATACATAGATAGAATGCTTCTCATATTTCATGAAGCAAAGAAAATCGAAGAGCATGGTAAAAGTATAGCATAGATGTACAGAAATGGACCTAACCTATCGGACGTAACTAGTATGACAGGTAGGCACCGCTCATTTGCGCCCAAAGCAATTATTCTCCAGATGAAACTGTCATGATACAATGATGCACAGACTGATGAATCATCATTTAGGGTAGCATTGCGTAGAACATCGATGTTGTTAATGACCAGCTTTGGCTGCACAATACGACACATAAACATCAGTCAACTACAGCCTCACAATTGCAACACCCAGTAGTAAAAGCCACATAATGTACGTTCATAGACTCCTTTCACTCCAAATATACATGACAAGCACGAATAAATAAAAGAATACATAACGCCTTCTTACGGTTTTACCTATATGATGGTAACAAAATTTTGAGAAAAACAGTTTTGATAAAACAGTTTTAATCAGCTACCTGAAAATGATCAATTTCAGCGGCTTGAGACAACAACTCCAGTAACAAACATGGCCAATCAGTACATGAATTCGCTAACGACCTCGAAAACCCGCCTGTCCGATTCAAATGAGCGATAGCGTTAGCCCTCCACGCTTGTTGAGCCTTAATCACCTGCTTCGCCAATCTCAAGGCCACAATCGCCTCCCTAAAATACAAAGCCTCTTCCCTTGGCAAGCCCTTCCGTTTCTCACTTAAACCCAACACCTCATCGATCTCTTTGGCATTACATCGAGCAGCGAGTACGAAGACCGCCCGATCCCACAACACCGAACCCGAGACCTTATCTAAGACTGCATTTTTTCCACCACTATTGTCTTGAATCACGCGGCGAAGCACCGTGCTGAGGCCGTGCCATTTATTGAGGGAGGTGAATATCTGGTGAGAGGTAATGCTGCCAAGCTTAACACCCTTTTCGACCATTGATTCAAGGGTGTGCTCGAGTAGAGTTCGGCAGTTGGACAAAGTGGGTGGTGGGCAATTGGACCAAGAAGCCCACGGAAACGACTGGTTGAATTGTGGATGGTGATCCTTGATGGATTGGGCAAAGTCTACAAAGCCGGTGAGGTGGGGGCCTTTGTTCCACTCGCTGAGTAGACCTGGAAAATAGAACAATAAACATTGAACGAAATTGAACAAATATTACAAAGAATGCGTAGATGAGTTTTTACGTTCAAGTACGAGGGTGGTCTTGCCGACGCCGCGAGGGCCATGGAGGATCAGTGGTTGAGGGACGCGGTGGTGCTGGGCATGGTTGTTCAGCACGGTTTCCAGGAGTGGTCTTGGGATAATTCTCCATGATTTGTTCACCATTTTTTCTAGGCTAGCGGATTAGAAATGCTATGCTCTTCTTTTTCGTCCAAGTACTCTCAGGGCCTAGCGTGCGTCGGAGGTATAAGGAGGGTTTTAGCGGAGCGAACCAACGGTTTTGGTCTGAAGGTGAATCTGACACGGCTCGTTTTGTGGGCTGCCCTCAAGGCTTGGCCTCTTTTGCTTTCGTTTGTTCCCAACTTTGGGACATTGAGCTGAGTATGTGCCACTTGAAATAGTTATGAGTTAAAACTCAAATCTTTTATGGTCGAAATGGAGAATTTGACCATTATTCTTTGGAGAAAATCAATGTGTTTCCATTTATTTCAATATTAAATAAATAAATCAATTGTTGGGCTACTTGCAAAATCAATTCTTAGATTTTCAGTGTTTGGTAAAAAAAAAATCTTCATCGGGCTTGGACCATGTCTCCCAAACAATCTCACTATAAAAATCCTTGAGAGTATCAATCTCCATCAAACACTCGCACTTAAACTCATTTCATCTGTTTCTCTTTTTACTTGTTATACACGGCACATGCTCTGTATGTCTGTTAGGCTTTGTTTGTTTACACAAAATCAAAAAACTCATTTTATCTCAACTCATCATTACAACTTTTTCAAATTTTCATACAAAATATAATAAACAATTTCACTTTTTTCAATCCCAATACAAAATTAATATTACAAAATTATATTATAATAATATTTTATTTAATACTATTTAAAACATCTCATCTCATCTGTGTAACCAAACTTAATCAAAAACTAATACGTGACATTTTATGTCCTAATCAATCAAAAATCAACTTCTTTGTCCCATCAAGATGTGAATTTTATTCCGTCCGACCTGATCTTAATTAATGTTGTATGGGCCAACGACATGTTCCACACACCAGTCATCGGACTTGATACTCTCACAACAAGAGAAATGTGAAGGCTCATGAAGTGGTGAGACACTTCTAATGCCTAAGTCAATATTCTCATCTTTAGAGAGAACTTTTGTATATAAGAGTACATGAGAATCGTTTTCTAATCTGAAATTGAACTTTTATACTTCCTGTGGAGATGGGACCAATTTCCAGTGTTAGGAGCATTTGTCTCCCTAATAGAGTTCCATGCTGTCACATTTATGCAAAGTGGCTCTCCTAGATCACATCTCTTGTGGCAAGTGAGTGAGTGAGTGCAGCCACTACCTAATCATTGTGTTAGGAACAGTGCCTCCCGCTGTGTTCTCCTATCTAGGTTTCGTATCTCTACATTAGGGGTTATTTGAAAATAATTTCTTCCCATCCCATTTTATATTATCCCATATTATTTCATTAATTAATGTTATCTATCTTCACCCATCATTTTATTACTTATAACTATTTTACGATTAGTTTATAATTCATAATTATGACATTTCATTAAAAATAACTTCAATTTTATTTAACTANCAACGACATGTTCCGCACACCAGTCATCGGACTTGATACTCTCACAACAAGAGAAATGTGAAGGCTCATGAAGTGGTGAGACACTTCTAATGCCTAAGTCAATATTCTCATCTTTAGAGAGAACTTTTGTATATAAGAGTACATGAGAATCGTTTTCTAATCTGAAATTGAACTTTTATACTTCCTGTGGAGATGGGACCAATTTCCAGTGTTAGGAGCATTTGTCTCCCTAATAGAGTTCCATGCTGTCACATTTATGCAAAGTGGCTCTCCTAGATCACATCTCTTGTGGCAAGTGAGTGAGTGAGTGCAGCCACTACCTAATCATTGTGTTAGGAACAGTGCCTCCCGCTGTGTTCTCCTATCTAGGTTTCGTATCTCTACATTAGGGGTTATTTGAAAATAATTTCTTCCCATCCCATTTTATATTATCCCATATTATTTCATTAATTAATGTTATCTATCTTCACCCATCATTTTATTACTTATAACTATTTTACGATTAGTTTATAATTCATAATTATGACATTTCATTAAAAATAACTTCAATTTTATTTAACTATTTTTCATTTTAAACCATGTCATCCTACCATTGTTGAGAAGAAATCTAGTTGTAAGCGATTCTGTGTACCAATACGTACACTTATCTAACGTGCTTAGTTAGAAAATCAGGTATTATATTTATGTTATGTTATGATAATACGTGGGGCCACAACAACTGTGGAGTACGTATTATATTTTATGTTATTTATAATGCGTGGGGCCACAACAACTGTGGAGTACGTATTATATCTTATGTTATGTTATTTATAATGCGTGGGGCCACAACAACTGTGGAGTACGTATTATATTTATGTTATTTATAATGCGTGGGGCCACAACAACTNTCCCTCTGTCCCGGGTTTTTCATATTTTCTATTTTTTATATATTCCAATTATTTATTAAAATATCTTCCAACAAATTTTTCTTTCATAAAATTAATTAGTATAGGTCCTTGAAAAAAGCCATCACCATATTATTTAATCTTTGGATAAAGTAAAGTAAACCTCACCTGACCATTTTATTTTATATCTATCTCTTTCTTTATTGTACCATTTAATTCGATTAAAAAATTCGAGATGATTTCAATTGGTATATTGACTATTGAAATCTTTGTAAATTGGGAAGCCTAGGGTGCAAGTCTAAGCATGGCACCTTATATGGATATTACAATATGATTATATTTCTTTAGTTTATGGTATATGGGATGGTAGCTACAGGATGAGTAATTTTAAATAAAGTTGTGAATTGTATAAATGCCGTGTTATCCATTTAAAAAAAAAATAGAGTTCATTATTTAAAAAATTAATTTTTTATGTAAATATCGTATTTACTCATTTTTTTTAAAGGGATTGCATTACAATTGCGCGCACTTTACGACTATAAATATGATTTTTCTTTTTGGATAAAGTAAGCGTTAATCCTTTAGATAGATGTTTTTCAGGTTTTTAAAATTATAAGTTCACTTAAATTTATATTGGAGATAAATAGTAATCCAAACTATTTAGCTAAAATTTCATTAATATTTCGAAGGTTTTGACATTTTGTAATAAAATTATTGTAAAGAAAAGTAAGTCATTCTGAATAGGGGTGTAACCGATTCGATCCAGTTTTGAATAAAATCTAAAACTAAACTGGTAACATTAATTTTGTATTTTCAAAAATCGATTACACATCAGTTACATCCCTAAACCGATACTTTCGGTTTTCAGTTTTAATATATTAAGTATATTAGTATTACTAATGTATTTATCAAAAAAAATATGTTGAGAATTTATTAGACAATAAAATGTATTTAATATATATTTTATATTAAAAACATATAATCAAATGAATATTCATTTTTAAAATTAAAATATTATGTTATAAATTACAATATATTTCATACATAATTATTTATACTTTATATAATATAAAATCTATTATATATAATATTAAAAATTAATAATATGTATAATATGTGAACTTGTCGGACCTGGTATTAGAAAACATAAAATCAATTTTAAATCGAATTTGACCGATTATATATAATGAAAAAATTGATTTCGGATCGAACCGGCGGTCCATTCCGACTGATTTTCTAATTTTTTTTATTTATTTTTATATTCCTAATTCCGAACATTCCAATTAATAGCCAGAACAATTACATTTTTTTAATTTAATTTTTATTTATGGGTCTGGCAGTGTGGGTCTAATGATATAGGTAGATGAGCTGGGCCAGAATTATAAATTATCAAGTGTTTTGGTTGGGTCTTGGGGAAGTCTAACCGTCTAAGCCTGAAAAAGGTCATAAACAATTAAACATAGCTGTCGGATAGACTGGTCCACCTTTGAACCTATTCTCATACCACTTGCAATTTATTGCCGTGCTCCTTTGAAACATAAGAATTGCATCCTATAAAGATCTTCAAGTATAAACTTGTTATTTTATAGAGATCTACTGTTGATGCTAAAAAAATGTATGCTGATGAATGGTCGAGAATTGGGGAAAATAAATTAGATATAATATTGACATAGTCCGACATTAATATATAGAAAAATAATATTAACAGTCATAAAATATGTAAACGACGTATATTTCTTTTGAAAAAAAAGTAAGTAGATATGAAATTCACAATAATTTTTTTATTAGTAGATCCCTTTTTTTTAAAATGAAGTGTGATGCTTATCCAATCAATAATTATATTTAGCATTATTCATATTTATATGATAGTATGTTTTCCTATATCCTCCGAGTTGAGTTGAGGAAGGATCCATTTTTAAGTTATTGTACAAAAAGCATGCTTATTTTGTTCAATAATTCTCGTATAAACCCAATGGCATGTCAAACTAGTTAATGTTAAATTTTAGTTTAGATGTAAAAAAAAATCAATTATATTTGTTGGTGGCATCCGTTGGGTTGAGAAATAAAAGAAGGTGATGAATGTGCTCTAGGGAATGGTGAAGTATATACAAGTAAATTCGTGTACCAATCTATATATCAATACTGCTGTCTTTATATTCAAAATTTAAATTAGTATAATTTTCATTAAAGTCTGTACTCCACAGTTGTTGTGGCCCCACGCATTATATGTAACATAAATATAATACGTACTACACAGTTGTTGTGGCCCCACGCATTATACGTAACATAAAATATAATACGTACTCCACAGTTATCGTGGCCCCACGCATTATACTTAACATAAAATATAATACGTACTCCACAGTTGTTGTGACCCCACGCATTATAAGTAACATAAGATATAATACGTACTCCACAGTTGTTGTGGCCCCACGCATTATAAGTAACATAACATATAATACGTACTCCACAGTTGTTGTGGTCCCGTATTATAAGTAACATAAGATATAATACGTACTCCATAATTATTGTGGCCCCACATATTATAAGTAACATAAGATATAATACGTACTCCACAGTTGTTGTGGCCCCACGTATTATACGTAACATAACATGTCTTATCTTTCTTAATGCATGAGATATTATTTAATATCATATACTTTTCTAACATGGCGTATGCTTGTAAATGGTACAATATGATTAATCATAAACATTTAATGGCATACATGTATCATATGGCATACTTAACATGACATACTTATAACATACAGCATTGTATGACAGAAAAGATTGTGTAACAGATAAATATTCATGAGAGATTAAATCATACGTAACAGATAAACATGTAATGACATAGCATGACATGGCATATACGATAACATACATACATAAATTTTAGTTCCCTTACCCATCACACATACACAATAAACTGATAGTAAGTTAGAGGCTAACTTACCTCGATCGTCGCGTTCTATGAGAATAGAGTGCACAACACGAGAAACTGCACAACAGCTGGAAGAGGAA
>QGSO01001132.1:0-86575 GCA_011037825.1 Carya cathayensis
TTCTGAACTCAATTGTCATATTATGAGCACTTGCAACACCACGGGCAACTTGAGGTTTCATTGAAGTAGAAGAGCACTAACTTCAGAATCAAAGAAACTCGTGTTGAATGAGAATGCCACCAGCTTCAAAATCAACAGAATCTCGTGCTTTGTTTGCATTGTCCTTCACCGTTCCTTTCTCCTGCCTTTTTTTTAAAAAATATTTTATTATATATTTGTATACACTTTAGGTCTTAAATATCACATGAGACATGTCCCACAGCATCTTTGAATAATCTATCCTTATTGGCTTTTTCGATTCAGCCTAAAGAAGCAATCAAGACATCAGGTGCACTTGCCCATCTCCGAATAGCTTCTTCCGCGCACCCACAAGCTGCCAATTTCTGAGTCAACCATAGCAGCTCAGCCACCAGCTTCTCTGCCGAAGTATCTGACCCGCTCATCTCTCCCTTCGTCAACAATGGCGACCTCATGTCGATCCCCAAAGCCACATGTTGATCCCCAAGAAGACGTGTACGTGCGCGCCAACGAAGCATCCGGGTTCGTTTCGCTGTCATCTACACAAGAAAGCGTCAAACAGTCGCGGGAGCCATCAAGCGGCGCCGTATCTGAACAATGGGCTGAACATGCGAAGATCGGCAATGAAGAACTCGATGGTTAGAATCGGAGGCGTAGAGGGAGAGTGGGTCAAGAGAGCATTGACCGCTTTGATCAGGCCCTCGTCTCATCAGCTGCAGAATCGGAACCGACCCACAGAGCCCAATCACGACGGCGTCCCGATGCACTTCTCAGTAGAACTTGCAGAAGCGCACGTTAACCCCACGTGAAACCTGCTGTACATCTGGACTCTATTCTCTCTCTATGTCTCTTCTAGCTTTGACAGACCAGCCACGGAGGAAAAACCTTTATTTATCTGACAACAGTCTTTGCTCTTAGGGCTTGGTTCAATTGATTCTGCACAGAAAAGAGCACTCAGCACTCAGCTGGTGGCCCATGCAGGTCACGAACCCGGAGTTGGTCAGGAACATCAGGAGGAAGATCTACGGCGAAGGGGGAGTGACAGATCTGCAGGTCCAGTTCTTTCAAAACGCAGAAGAAGGCTTTGGACCAAGACAGCAGCTCAGATTGATGATCAACTGGATCATCGTACAGAAGTCGACCCCGGATTGGCTGCCCTTTGTTCCGGGTTCCTCCTTCTGGGTCCCTTCTTCAATCGGGGCTTCCATGTGGTTGTCCCTGAGAAAATTCCAGCAAATTCAGATCTGCCCCACATGATCAGGGAGCCTGCCTCAATTTCTTCCTAGACTTTCTTTCTTTCTGTGTTGTGTTGCAGAGAGAATTAATGGCTGATCACCGGTTGTGCCACGAACAGCGCGTGTCTGAGAGAGAGAGAGAGATGGAGATGCCGAGCAGCAGATGGATTGCTACAGTTGCCAGCATATGGATCCTCGCCACCAACCATCTTGGCCCACTACGGACAGGCATCCCTTGTAGCAAAGGCTCCTAGATCTGTGCCGGCGACTTCCCATAGGAGACGAATTTGATTTTTCAATTATTGAGGTGTGATAAAGATCTCAGAATTAGAGGCCTTGGCTCAGATAGATAGTAGCATACTTGGGATAGATCTGACGCATTTTCTATCAGAAAGAAACAGAATAAAGCACCCATTTTCGGTTGGATCTTCAAATAAAACAACGGTGATTAAAACACTAATTAAAACGCGTAAATGTTTTATTTTAAATAAAACACTTTAAATAAAACATCACGATGAATTAAGGTAGAATATTATTTTATAAACTAAAATTTATAAAATAATATTTCTTCATCATTATATTAAATGATAAAGTACCGTTAATTAATCGAAGAGGATAAAAACATTTAAATTAAAATAAGAATTTTCAACGTAAAATTAAACCTCTTAATATCTTAAAACAACTAAAATATTTAATCTAAGCAATTATCCACAATTATAATATTTTCAGAGCTCATTAAATTATTATAATTGTGCTACTTTAAAAACAAGCTTATCTAATACTTTGAAATTCGATGGATAAGATCATGGAAAACGCCATCGAGGTACAACGCTTAGGATAAAACTGTTCATGATTTTACAGCTGTCGGTGAAGAACAAATTACGTGATTTACGGAAAAGATAATCTATACGTGTGATTCCAGATGAGGGTAAAGACAAGAGAGATGTGATTGCTGTCGGAAGAGAAACCAAAACTGATTGTCATGCTGTCTAAATTTTAGCGGGCTGTTACAACTTTCTTCCAGCAATATGAGAAATATTTAGGATTGCCACCTATGGTTGGAAGAGGTAAATATCAAGCCTTTTCTATTCTAAAGCATAGAGTCTGGTCTAAATTACAAGGTTGGAAGGAAAAACTCTTATCACAAGGAGAGAAAGAGGTCTTGTTGAAAGCTGTTGCATTGGCCATACCTACTTACACCATGAGCTGCTTTAAATCACTATGTTCTGAACTTGAAGGCTTAATGGTTAATTTCTGGTGGGGTCAAAGAAAAGAGGAGAGAAAATTAAGCTGGGTCAGTTGGAGGAAGATGTGTGAGTCAAAATTGGAAGGAGGTATGGGTTTTAAAAGTATTCAAACTTTTAATAAGGCCCTTCTAGCTAAGCAAGGATGAAGGATCATGCATGAAGACTCTTCTCTACTGCATAAGATTTTTAAAGCCAGATACTTTCCAACAACAAGTTTTATTGAATCTAGTTTGGGTGCTAATCCTTCCTATGTGTGGAGGGGTATATGGGAAACCAAGAACAGTTTACTTAAAGGCTGCAGGTGGAGGGTTGGCAATGGTTTGTCCATAAATATTTGGACTGATTACTGGCTTCCAAACAGAAAGCTACTAGCTAATTTGGTCGAATGTCATGCTGAAACAGGATTACAGATGGTGTCCTCTCTTATGATGCCAGAACAGAACAGTTGGGATATTGAGATGATAAGAAATGTATTGCCAGTAAGAGAAGCTAATGAAGTATTAAGCATACGCTTGCCTCCAGATAAAATACCTGACATACTCATATGGGAGCATGAGAAGACTGGAATTTTTAGTGTAAAAAGTGCTTATGAGTTTTTCAAATCTTTGGAGTATAGAAGAGATGAGGCTGAAAGTTCTAGAGCTGAAGATGATAAGTTATTGTGGAAGCACCTTTGGAAGATGCATATTCCTCAAAGAGTTAAGGTTTTTGCATTAAGAGTGTGTAAAAATATTCTTCCAACTTTTTAGAATCTAAAGAATAGAAGAGTGCTGGAAGAGGCTACTTGTCAATGGTGTAAAGCAGAAGATGAAGATCTAAACCATGCACTGGTTTATTGTCCTTGTATAGTTGATTGCTGACTGCAGTTTTTCCCTTCCATAACACAAGACACAATCAGGTTCCAGTTTACACAATTGGCTGTTTCAGTTATTAAGCGAAGAAAAATAGGAGAATTAGATAAGTTTTTCCTTCTTGCATGAGGTCTTTGGTATAGAAGAAATCAAAGAATATATGAAGGAAATATTCTATCAACTCAGCAAGTTATGGAGCATGCTTTTACTTTATACCAGGAACATAAAGAAGTAGCAGAGGCCGTAAAGATTAAACAGAAGTATAAATGCACTTGGCAGCCTCCTTCTGCAGGTATTTTGAAGCTGAATGTTGATGGTGCTCCTTTTAGTGACCAATGTAAGGTTGGTGTTGGTGTTGTGCTGCGGGATCATGAAGGAAGGGTGTTATTTGCTGCTAGTAAATCTAAACCTGCAGTAGCTGATTCCTTGGAGATTGAATTCCTTGCAATTTTAAGGGGTTTACAATTATGTGTGTCCCTTGGAATTACAGAACTTGGAGTGGAATCCGATGCTTTGTTAGCAGTTCAAGAGTTGGAAAAGGAAGGGTATTCTACTACTTTGTGGGGTGGATTGATTAAAGAAATCAATAGTATGCTTCAAAGATATCCAACTTGATCTCTTCATCATAAGGGGAGGGAAGCTAATGGAGTTGCTCATGCTTTGGCTCGTTTTGAATGGAATTTAGAAGATATTAGTATTTGGTGGAACTCAATTCCAGATTGTATTTCCCAAGCTATTTGGGTTGATTCAAATTTGTAATGCTTGAGTTTGATGAATAAAAGTACATCTTCTTATAAAAAAAAAAAAATTACTATATCTCTTCAAACCCCACACATTTATTAATACTCTATGTCATACTATATTAAATAATATTAAAACATAATAGTAAAATATTCTTATTATTAATACTCTGTATAGTTATATTAAATACTATATTACTAATACTCTATGTAGTTATAGTTATTCAATACTAACATATTACATATTAAGTTAACTATACTAATACTATTATAAATTTATACATATATGATATATTATAATTTATACCATAACTCTTATAATATGTTAATATATTGATATATACTAGTACTATATATTATAGTTATACATTAGAGAGTATAATAATACATTGATACTAAATATATATAGTTATAGACTTATAATGATTTAGTTATTATAAATTTATGATTAGTATAACTATATAATAGTATTAGTATTAGATTATTAGTAATTTAGTATAGCTATATTATATTAGTAATATTAGTTATGTTGAATCAATCAATTAGTATAACTATTTTTTACATTATTAGTATTAATAATATTAGTATTAGTAAACTATTTAATGTGTATTATTTAATTAACTCATTAAAAAAATCACTAATTAAAATTATATTGATAATATTAATTGTTACTTTATTACTAACTTAGAGAGTTAGAGTATATCAATTGAAATTTTTTTTTTTTTTATATCCAAGGGAATATGTTTAATACTTATGTAATTATATTGTGATATTAATTTAATATATATAACTAATAGTATACTATTTATATATATTAATATATATATTATATATATTAGTAATACACTAATACTAATACTATTAGTCTATTAATATATAGTAAATTAGTAATAGTTATTAACTTATTTATTATAATTAATAATACACTAGTACTAATAGATAATAACTAATAACTAGTATTACTAATTTACTATATCTCTTCATTGTCTTCAAACCCAACACATTTACTAATACTCTATGTAATACTATATTCATTTATTAAATAAAAGTGATACTCTTATATTTTTATAATCTTATTACTAATACTAGCATATTAGATATTAAGTTAACTAATACTAATACTAGTACTATTAGATATAATTATAGACTTATAATGATTTAGTTATTATGAATTTATAATTAGTATACTATATAACTATATAATAGTATATTAGTATTAATTTAGACTATTAGTAATTTAGTCTTAGTATAAATATTAGTATTAGTATAAAATTATAAATATTAATATATTAGATTAGATAAAAATTATAATTAATTATATACAATTATAGATATTATATAAATAATAAAATATATTTTATATAAAAATATTTTGTACCGGGACCGGACCAAAACTAGTTGGTCCACCATAATTTGGACCGAGACCGACCGGACCTACTCCCGATCCGGTCCGAAATGGCCGGTCCAGTCGGTTTTGCCAGTCTAAACCGGTCGATACTCCCCCCTAACTGTCTATGAGAATAATGAAGTGCGCACCTACAAAATGACTACCCGATCCATGAATAATATCTATAAGCCAAAAAAATCTTTTGTAGTCATTAAGGACCCTCTTCCACCCTCCTTGGAACCCACGAGTGTTATTGAAACACTCATTAATTCCAGATGGCGTGATGCCATGTCCTCTGAATTGACTGCGTTAATGCGTCACAATACATGGCAACTAGTACCACCTCTGACTGATTGTAATATTGTTGGTTGTAAGTGGGTGTTTTGGATTAAGAGGCATGCTGATGGATCTATGGATCAATTCAAGGCCAGACTCGTGGCCAAAGGGTTCAATCAGAGACCAGGACTGAATTACAAAGAGACATTCAGTCCTGTCGTAAAACCAGTCACCATATGCACTGTTTTAAGCCTTGTTGTTATGTAAGGTTGATCTCTAAGGCAATTAGACATCAATAATGCCTTTCTTCATAGGCATCTCATTGGAAAGGTGTATAAGAAGCAACCACCTGATTTCAGGAGTCCGAAAAACCCAAATCATGTTTGCTGCCTAACAAAGGCAATATATGGGCTAAAACAAAAGCCTCGTGCTTGGTATTCTGCTCTCAAACATGCACTATTAGAATTTGGTTTCATCAATGCTAAATCCAACTCTTCTCTATTTGTGTTTCATGATGGTTCCACACTTGCCTATTGCTTAGTTTATGTCGACGATTCGATTCTCACTGGAAACAATTTAACATTTGTTACAAGCGTTATTGATCAACTTGGACAGAAATTCTCCACCAAAGATTTGGGGTTCTTACATTTTTTCCTCGATGTTGAGGTCATTCCTACCGAAGAAGGCTTGTTTCTAAATCAACATAAGTATATCCGAGATATACTAGCTAAAACAAGTATGGATGGAGCTAAAGATGTCACAACTACTCTCTCTACCTCGGTTTCTCTACAACTAGCAGCATCCGTTGATTCAACTGAATATCGTAGAGTGATTGGTGCATTGCAATACATGTCCTTAACTCGACCTGATACAAGTTTCGCAGTGAATAAACTCTCACAGTTTATTGATAGCGCCACACAGACCCACCGGACTGCCACTAAAAGACTGCTGCATTATTTGAAGAACACCATCTTTCATGGCATAAATATCATAAAAACATCAAGCCCAGTACTCACATGTTTTTTGGATGCTAATTGGGCTAGTAGTCAACTTTAGCTTATCACCTCTTCCTTGGTCACACACCCATTTCATGGAGCTCCAAAAAGTAACGGTCATCAACCGAAGCTGAGTATTGGGCTTTAGCAACGACTGCAGCAAAGTCCATGTGGTTGCTATCTTTATTACAATAAATGAAGTTTACATTACCACAACCACCTACACTCTTGTGTGATAACTTGGGTGCAACACAGCTAAATTTTAATCTTGTCCAGCATTCAAGGATGAAGTACATCCAGATAGACATTCATTTTGTGCAAGATTTGGTTGCGAAAAAAATTCTTAATGTTCGGCATGTTCACACTAATGACCATCTCACAGATTTACTCACCAAGCCACTTTCAAGACAAAGGACAGACTACCTACGAAACAAGATCGGTCTATCTGATGGTAGCCCGTTCTAGCGGAGGCGTATCAAGGAAACTGAAGAAATTAAGCAAGTGCCAACTCAAGCCTAGCTACCACCATAAACATCACTAGATTTTGTGCCTCTCATGATTTTAGGATCAATTTTTTATTTCTGTAAATATTGCTATTAATTGTGATTGTAAATTTCCTTTTCAGTTACATATTTTTGAATGCCTAAAATTAGGCATCTACGGTTGTATAAAGATACTGAGCATGAATAGAAATCATTGTAAGTTCAAAAATACAAAACCATAGCAGCGTGATTTCTCTATATTTGTATCTTGGAAATTCATTCACCAACAATTATTGGGTGCGTCATTCTTTCATACCGCCATGATGCTATTTTTTTTTTCTTTTCCTTATGATAATTCTATGTAAATAAATAAATAATAGTTATATGTTATAAAACTAAAGATAAGTAGCAACAAGAATTTAACGTGGTTCGACAATTTACCTACGTCCACAGAGAAAGGGCTTTACTGTTAAATAATGGAACACAAAAAAATATTACAGAGGAGGAGGATCACATTTTTCTCAACTCAACTCTTTTCCTTTTCTCTCAAGGCTCATCTAGGCTCTCACTCACTTTCTCTTTCTCAGCTTCACACTTCAAAAGCTCTCTTATCTTTCTCTCAGTTGTCTCCCCCCCATTTCTTTCTCTTCACTCATGCCTTTCTTTTTTTTCCTTCTGTCCATTGAAGCTCTCAATGAGAGCCTCATTTATAGGCAATTAGAGGAGAGAGAGAGAGAGGGATAGAATTATGAGAGTTAGTTGTTTTGGGGGGGGGGGGGGGGGGGGGGGGGGGGCATGCTGCCCCCCACTAATCCTTCCCTCACAGTATGAAATAAATCGTGGTGTCATCCATATATATTTATAACACTCCCCCTTGAATGATCATGCATAAAAAATATGTCTCGTTAAAACATTGTCAAAGAAAACACAGTGGGATAAAACCTTAACGAAAGAAAATAGTATAATCCGTCTAATTACCTTTTCTCCCCTTCAAATGTATTTAGAGCTTCAATGTCTTTATAGTGAACCGTCCTTGCGTTGATGCATCTCAATATTGTGTACAAACTCTTTAAATGATGCAGTTAGTAATGTTTTTGTAAATAGATTCACCATATTGATTCAAGATCGTTTTAACATTAAATTCACTACTCTTCTGGAGTTGTGCTCTTCTGGAGTTCTTGTGTATAATATTGTGGTGGAGAAGTCATCAAAGTTAAACTGCCAACCTCCATATTCAACAAAAACAGTGGCCACCTTCTTAGGCCAGACAAGTACAGCAAGATTTTACTGCTCTTCTGAAGCTATCATGCACCGTAAGGCAATGATGTTACCTCTCTTGTCTCTTGTAGAAAGACGCTATGAAGCAATAGAGATGCTTTGAAGATATTGAAAAACTCTCGATTTCTATTTAAAGGATTATCCTTATTCACCATAAACTCACGAGAGAATTATATTTACGTGATAAGAGATCCTCACATTTTTCTTGATCTTGCATTTGTTTATCTATAACAATATTATGGCTGGATAGTTTCCTTCCTCCAATGTTCCATATTTGAATCAGGAACCATTTGTGCCTCATCTTCCCATTTACTCACCTGAGGATGTCACTCTTATGATAGGAGCAGAAATTCATTTTTCTGGAAGGAGTGATTTTGGTGTCACTGCAGAATTAAAATTTTTTAGTGCTCAATATGATGTCTCTGTTACGACCATGTCTCAGAAGTTATTAGCAAAAGTGAATAAGGTCAGCCAACTCAATAATCAAATATCTGAATTGCGTCAAAAGCTCTCTGTGAAGAGTCGTGAGAATGAGAAATTGAAGGAAGAGAATAAGGTACTAATACAACATGCTTGTGATCTTCAACCACGTATAGAGGATCTGGAAAGAGAATTGGCTCAAATACAGGATCAGGAGAGGGTGATATCTAAAGAAGTCCAAAGTCTTAGAGAATAAGGACAAGCTGCATTTAATCTCACCAAAGATAACTGAAGAAGTCCAACTTCTTAGAGACTAGGAGCAAGCCGCATTTAATTTTGCCGGCCTAATAAATAACTGCAGGCTATCTTTGTTTATCGTATCATGTACCAAGATATGTAATTTTGTCTTACTTTCATGATTTTCTCTCTAAAAGAAATATTCAGCTCATCTTCATTCGCATCCAATTTTCTTCACTTTTTGTAATCAATTTGTATTCTTACTCTGCAATTTCTCTCTGCATTCTTACTTTGCAATTTCTTTTGCAATGGCTCGGCAATCTTCTCGTGATCACTTTATGAGGTATTATTCACTTCGTTCACCAGTTATTTCTGCATCTGTCATAGGTGCTATAATGTAATACGAAAATGATCTGACTACTAAGTCAGAAGATGACGCTATCTACGAGCTTGTGAGTCTCGGTACCCAATACTCATTAGCCATTGTCACTTTTTCTCAGAGACTACAATCTAGAGCTCATGAGGTCAACAAATTCAATGAAAAATTTTCTATTCTTTCGCGACTTCTTCTAGAGCCTAACATGAAAGTATGAGCAATAAAGTAAGCAAATAATAGCATGCAAATCTATGAAGAGCAAGATCGTTTAAAGAATGAGATGAAGAGCCTCAAATTTCTGGAGTTTTGTTTTGAGATAATAAAATAACATTTCACAAATATTAATATTGTATTTCTATCTTCTAATAGATGTTTTGTGTGCTCTTCTAAAATAACACACAAATAGATGTTTTGTGTGCCCTTTTATTTCTCCTTTAATCATGCACATTTCTTACAAAACTGTCAGATAAATCTGAAATACTAATTACATTTAAAAGATAGTATTTCAGAACTAATAATTTCATTTATCTCCCCCTCGAAGCTAAAAGTTTCTCATTTAGATTTTAAATATGTGCAGTTTTGATGAGCTCTTCTAAAGTCTCAATGACATTTAAATTATCTATATAAATTGCAATAAAAGCTAATCCAGGTACTGAAAATATATGGAAAACTAGATTATTCTCAAGCAGCTTGTTCTACATGCATTTAGATTGCTTTAGATTATATAAGGATTTTTGAAACTTGATAGAATAAATTCTTCAAGACTATATGTTTTATGTATTTCATATCTAGTGATCCATATAAATATGCAGTTAATCATGCATACATAAACTCTCTATAACTATCAAGCTAATAAAAACCTTAATATAATTTTATCAACTTCAGAAGCATACCAATATATGGTTTCTAAGAGAAACCGAGTCGTGATTTATATATCACATTTTTATTTCTTTTATACAAATACCTACTAATATTCAACAAGCATCACCTTTTAAATGTTTGAACTACAAGTCCATATGTATCACATTTAACTAATGATATCAATTCTCACCCCTTGGGTGTTTGGACTCCAGGTCCATATATATATAAATATATCACATTTTACTAGTGATACCAATTCTGCAGGAATTGTTACTTTCTATTTTGGCTAATATTTCTACGCCGGTATTCTTCGACGGTTCTTGACTCACTTTCTTCATTACTTCTGGTAATGTCAAGAGCCATATTATATAAAAATATGTTGTCGACAATAGTTTTATTTATATCCAGAATTTCTCTGGTACTCATGAAATATATCGAAATCTCGTCATTCTCAAGTACCTATCCCTATTCAATGGAAGACATTTCATGAAAAATATCTTCAGGAGGTACTCTTCAGGAGTTTTCTCTTCAGGAAGATTATTCTTTAAAAGATACTCTTAAGGAGGATTATACTCTTCAGGAGATTTTATTATGAGAGAATTTTGTACAGAAAGTTTGGATGGATCTTAATGCTTGTTTTATGGGTACGGTCTCTTCAAGACCACCAATTTCTTTTTTTGTGCTTTTCTCTTTCGAGATGTTCTATCATTTGTATCAATAGGTCTCCCACGCTTTCTGACGTATTTTATGCTCATTAGACTACTAAATTTCTTATTTGTCCTACGAGGACTTCAATGCTCACTGGAATTTTAGCAGCTAGAATATGAGACATTTTTATCTTCTTGCATCAGTCAATTATCATCTGAACTTCCAGTTCACGTATGATAATCAAGATAACTTCGAATTGTTTCATCTTATTTACTTCAAGCAAAATTTTCTTTCCTTTCATGGTGGCAAGACTTTATAATAAAAGAATTTTCTGATTCTTTAATGGACGTCCATATGAAAATTATTCGATTTATTATAATTGATTTCGGATGATCAAGTTAATTATGAAAAAACATACAAATATTTTGAATCATAGCACTTCTGATGCATCATAATATTTGATTCAATAGTTATATAATATAATCCCAAAGAGAAAGCTGTTAGTTTTTACAATAGGAGATTTTGGCCCAAAATCATATAAATAATATAAATATATTCATTATTGCCTTCATTAATGGTTTTAACATGATAACCATTACGATGAATATATTTAAAACTTTATATTTGCTCTTCCAGAACCTTCAATTAGGTTCGAAGAACTAGATATGGTATTGACATACATCTCCATTAATTTTCTTTAAAATTATCAATTCATTGGTAAAATCCATGCGTCTTTATAAAAATAAAACACATATAAAACTTTACTAATTAAAAATGGAGATTGCAATTGATCAATTTAGAAAAAAATTAGAATCATCCAGGTGGATGAGATCCATTCCATTCATACCACATCTATAACATTTACCTTCATATTTCTTTATTGGCTTATTATGTAAGCCTTTACTTTTAGCATTTTTTGTCTCAATCCACTTTTGGTGGCATTCTTAGTTTTTCTTTGAGATTTAGTGGGGCGGTCCCAGCCGCCGCAGCGCTCCCCCCCCCCCCCCCCCCCCCAACAAAATCCTCTCCTCACGGCTCTGAAATAGATCATGGTGTCATCCATATATATTTACAACATTATATAATTTATGACATTTTCCAAAGAAGCAAAATCAAAGAAACCCTTTCCCTTGACAATCTCAGCCCCATTCAGCATTTAAATTCTAGTTTTGACTCATTGATCAAAACTAGAATTTGATTAGAAGAAGAAGAAAACTAGAATTGGAAGGCAATAAAATACTTATTCCATGTAAGAAGGAAAAAAGAAACAAAGGTCCAGGTAGAATCAGATGGTGAAAAGTATGTTAAAAAAAAAAAAACAAGATATTACCGAGCTTTCTCATCACTATAAACTCTTAACGCCCCTGGCTCATCTGTTGGGTCCAACTACTTTTATATGAAATCGACTTCAGATTAGCAACTCAGCATTAAGAACAAGCTACAAGAATTCATGAGAATATATATACACACATCATTTCTCCTCCAAGCGCCGCAACATTGACTCAGCAAAGCTCTGTTGCCTGCAAAGGCAACAAAAATAATTTTGAAAATGTGATTATCTTCTGCTCTGACCAAAAAAATGTAATGTCTCAAGTTTTTTTAAGGATAGGAATGGTTCAGCAACACCATAAGGGAAACATCAAATAAAAAGGTCAAGGCCACTCAGACCAGCAAGCTTGCCAGGGCAACACCATGATGAGTTCAGTCCTAAGTATCACCTTTGGTCAACAAACTTACTTCTGTTCTCTATGTTTTGGGCTAGGGCGAGAATACTTTAGATATCCATTCCAAGGAACCTTTTTGAGCCCTGCTCTAACAGAGATTATGTCCGATACCCTGCATAAGACCATTAATATTTAACAGAAGCTATTAATAAATACGAGATGGTTCTAACTTCTAACGTCAATCTATGAGATTCCAAAAATACAGAAAAAGTGTGCTGCAAGCCATCATTTAACTCATTCCAACTAAGCAGAAGATTACTTACCTCTCTGCAAACTCAATGGGTGTCTCTCCGGGTTTCAGATTTTGGCGCTTCAGATACCAAACATCACAAACAAATAGCCCAGTATGTCATGAGCTGCAGTAGATGCATCGTGAAGGGTTGCGTGCAAGATAACGCACGTAGTCCAAGAATTACTCTCTGATTTCATTACAAAAATAAGTAAATATCTAAAACACAAGATAAGGTGAATGCAATACATCTAGATCCTAGCCCCAATATGGAATTTTTGTCGTTCTAACATAAAACACAGCATGAATATTGTATGGTTATTCAGATTTTTTTTTATTTGTTAAAAAAATCAGATGGCTTGATCTTTGGCAAAACTTGCTGGAGATATATGGAGTTCTTCACCACACTGTCAAAATGGCAGGGATACTTTTATCCACACACACGAACTTTTAGTGAGCTCTATGCATCTACTTACTTCCGGCTGTTCCAAAAAGCATCAACAAATATTTTGTACAAACAGTGCAGCCAAGTTCAAATGCACCCTACATTGCATTAAAAAATATGAATTAGAGAAGTAAAGAGGAAACTTAGAGAACGAATTAAAGTTTGTATTCTCATCAACAAGAGAAGAAAATACATGTACCTTCTTGAACATAACTGAATAGTGATTATTTACACAAGCTCCCTCTGGAAATATTAGAAGAGGGATATTGTCAGTTCCCTGGACGTGTTCCCTCAACCTGAGGTATAAAACCGGACATCCTAGATTTAAAATTTTGCATTCGCACTTTTGAGGCCATCGGGAATTTCTTTTTCTTGAATTATTCAAATTGCATATGTAGAAAACTTCTTATCAAGTGCTTTTACACCCTGTGATTATTTGGGACTTTGTCGGGACATCGGAATTCGGATGCCGATTAAAAAAAAAACCAAAAGATAAGTATCCCCTCTTTCACTTGAAGTGTCCAATCTCAAACTGGTGACGAAATACCATTTTACTAGAATTATATCCAAAACATCCTTAGATATTTATCTATCTATAGTCATGAAATTTGTGACAATCACGAGTTGCAAATTAACACGTATTCAACGCATATTTAGGTAAAACTTAAAGCAAATTTTATTAAAAAAATATTGTAAGAGACAACTCTCCGATCGAAAAAATCTTCAATTATCTGCTGCCTGATGGAATATGTTTATTCTGATACACCAAAATTCAGCCAAAACAGGTACTCCACATTATAATTGTCTGCTTATATACTCGTACAGGAAGTTGATGAAAGCGTAGACAATACATACATCTTACTGAAAAAGATGAAGAGAAAGGAAGAGCATCAACTGAATTGCGATGAAAAGGAAGAAGTTCCATCCCAAACTTTGAAAACCAATCTTCCAAGCAGCAGAAGGAGCAGGAACAGCAGAAGGAGCAGGGGGAGCATAAGGAGCAGAAGGAGCAGGAGCAGCAGAAGGAGCAGGAGGAGCATAAGGAGCAGAAGGAGCAGGAGGAGCAGAAGGAGAAGAAGGAACTGTTTTGTCACCAATGAAAAGCAAGAGTCGTTAGTTGAATGTTATAATTCTGTACAAGTGGAAAGAGTTGCATATGACAAAAAGGAACTACATGTTAGCATTTCCATTTGTCAAGGTTAACGGATTAAACATGTCAGAACCATGAATTTAACCTAGCTTGCAGAGTAGGATCATGCACTAATCTTGGGACTAAAAAAACTACTGCAACAGAGTTAGAGAATTACACCAACCTGGACAAATGGACTCTGTGACAAGGGATGTCAAAATGGTTTGGCTAGTGAAACCTGAATAGACACAACTTGTTTGGTTACAACCGGAAGATGTCTTGTTACCGATGAATAGACTGTCTGCACCTTGACATTGCATGGCAGGGCATGTAGCCCAGTCGGAGTTGGTTGATTTGAGTCCAGAAGGCTCGCATTGCAGTCTAACAAGCGAAATGACAGGAACTTAAAACCTGGAAAATCCACCAAGAAGAGGGGAAAAAACACAACATGAAGAACCATTGAGTTTTGAACTTACGTATAGTTGTTGGCTGAGTCACATTTGCACTTGACACAGTTGGAAGCAGTGTAGACATAAGTGCCATTGGCAAGTAGGAAGGGGTAATCCAAGGAGCTATTGCTTACATGAGATGAACAAGCTACAAACAAACATTTGAGCATCAACTTTATTCCAATGACTACAATATCAAATAAAGTTTGAAATAATCAATAAAGAAATGAGAGTGAGTGGTAAAGTTTTATTAATTGGATAAAAATTAGGAGCATCGGATCCAGGCAGGAAAAGTGATTCCGATTAAACCGATCCTCAAAAATAGATGGACAAGAAACATCAGTTGAACCCAGCCATGTCTAGGTAACAAGTAACAACAATAGATAGATACTTGAGATTGGAACACACAGCCGTGTGGACCGTGTCGGCCTACTGAACTGACTAGTCTAGCTGTACTCACTTCGCGTACGTAACCCCCAGCGTGGGCCGTGCGAGTACGGCTTCTTAAATTGGATTTTTTTTTCATTTATTATTATGGGAAAAATTAGTGTGCCAAGTGTGCGGTAAAAGTTTTTTTTTTTAATTTAATAATTAAAAAGTGATTAAAAAATATAAAAAAATGAAAAAACATAAAAAACACTTAGCGGTACCCAGCGGTATGAGACTATGGGCCCAACTCTAAAAAGCACCGATCCCTACACGGTGAATAAAAGGTACTAATTATCCCTTATTTTTTTAATCTAATTATTATATGTTTTTTATCCCAGCCATCGTTATGTTTGCAGTTTTTCTTCACAACAATCAATAACGGTGAAAAAAGGAACCTGGCAGAGGAATGTCAAGGACTTGACCGGCCAGAAGCTCGCTAGGATCAGCCATGTTATTGAGTGTCAAAAGTGTACCCGAAGTAGTCCCGTACTGCTCCGCTATCCCCTCCACCGTGCTTCCTTCATCCACCAACATTCCATAATGTACGACCTTAATCCCGTTCACTTCATCGCAGCTGCACGGCAGTGGGATCCACAGCTCCTGGCCCGGATTAATCAGGCTCGGATCCGGCAACCCGTTGACGTCCGCTATTTGCTGGAACGTTACCAGACCCGAGAACACTTCCTTGGCGATATGGTACATGAAGTCGTCTTTTTGCACCTCGTATACCGGTTTTCGATTCGACACGCCCGTCCCGTTGGCGCACAGGCAGGTGAAGGGGATTCGAATCTTCTCCGTCGCGCTCACATTTTTGTCGGATGGGGTGGAGGTGGGCAAGTTGTTTGCGCCGAGGAGGTTCCGGAACTTCTTCACTTGGAAGAGTGATTGGATGGTGGTGATGTTGGTGTTGTTCCGAGACGAGTAGTCGATCAGGGCGGTACACTTAGCGCCTTCTTTGCTGCACTTGAGCTTCGTCTGTGCCGTCGATGTGGCCGCCAGAGCAGTGACTAAGAGCAAACCCAGAAGCACCTTAGCATAACCCATTTGTCTCTCTCTATCTCTCTGTGTCTAGCTTGGAGCTTTCTTGTACAGTAGCAGAAAAGAAAGATACAAGAAACAGAAAAGAAAGAAGAGCACGAGGAGGAAGAGGTGGGGGTTGTTCAATATTGGAGGGGGGAAAGAGTGGGACAGAGTGCTCCCATAAATGCAGACACTTGTTTGACCGAGTCGAGTTGGAAGACTTGCAAAATTGCAAGTGGGAAGAGTCGCCTTTTTGCACTCGGAATTGCGTCACGGACTTGGTTCATCTACGTACGTTTGCGTGCGTTCATATCTAAAGTCATGGTGATCCCAAAATAACTGTTTCTGCATCTTCTTCTAGACATAATTTTCCGTGATTTTATAAGGTGGTCTTAAAAATTGATTTATTATATTCGTAATTATTTTATTACATCCAAAGATAATAAAATGTTCAAATTATCTTTTATTGTTTTAAAAAAATCCAAATTAATGTGCAATTCCGACCGGAAGTGTTAGACTTGAAGTCAAGATTCAAAAGTGCGACTGATCTGTTGGCGTGGTCTTCGGCTGGCGCCGGTAGTTGAGGTTGGACGGAAGTGGTAACAATGGAACCGTGGAAGTAATTGTGTGAATATGGTATGAGAAAAGTTGGGTGGTGCCAGAACAGCATCGCCCATCAGTCGGTCTTTGACTCGAGTGGAAGAGATGGAGACATCACTGCATCATTCATTGCATTTGTTGCGGAAAAAATAAATGCGAACAACGAATGAAAAATGCACCCACCCAGAACTTAGACGACGAAGAGAGATTTGGTTGGATACGTTTGATTTAAATATATTAATAAAACCAAAAGGACCACGACGACCCAAGCATTAAGCAATGTGAATGTGAACACCAGGACTTGATTCCTTAATGAAATGGGCTTTCCCATGGCAACGCTTGAAATACTCACTCCGTCAACGCTTTTGTTTCCTGGAAATTCATTCACCAACATCTGGGTGCGTCTTTCTTTCATACCGCCATTATGCTATTTATTTTTATTTTTTTCTTTTGCTTTGGATAACTCTTTCTATATGCTAATATTGATGTTGTAATCTTCCACATTGTTAGTACATATGTTTGATATTCAATAAGCCAACTTGCATGTGGAATTTTTGACAATTCTAGATGCTTCACTCCTAAATTCTTTATGATTAGAGATCCCACAGAATGAGGTAATGAAATATTTGTATAATTTATGACATTTTCCAAAGAACCAAAATCAAAGAAACCTTCTCCTTTGACAATCAGCCCCATTCTGCATTTAAAATCCTTTCTCTTCATTAGCGTGGACACCTTTTGACTAATTGATCAAGACTAGAATTTGATTAGAAGAAGAAAACTAGAATTGGAAACCAATACTTATTCCATGTAAGACGGAAAAAAGAAATAAAGGTCCAGGTAGAATCAGATGGTGAAAAGTATGTTTGAAAAAAAAAAAAAAAAAAAAACAAGATATTACCGCTAACGCCCCTGGCTCATCTGTTGGCTCCAACTACTTTTATAGGAAATCGACTTCAGATTAGCAACTCAGCATTAAGAACGAGCTACAAGAATTCATGAGAATATATATACACATCATTTCTCCTCCAAGCGCCGCAACATTGACTCAGCAAAGCTCTGTTGCCTGCAAAGGCAACAAAAATAATTTTGAAAATGTGATTATCTTCTGCTCTGACCAAAAAAATGTAATGTCTCAAGTTTTTTTAAGGATAGGAATGGTTCAGCAACACCATAAGGGAAACATCAAACAAAAAGGTCAAGGCCACTCAGACCAGCAAGCTTGACAGGGCAACACTATGATGAGTTCAGTCCTAAGTATCACCTTTTGTCAACAAACTTACTTCTGTTCTCTATGTTTTGGGCTAGGGCGAGAATACTTTAGATATCCATCCCAAGGAACCTTTTTGAGCCCTGCTCTAACGGAGATTACGTCCCGTACCCTGCATAAGACCATTAATAATTAACAGAAGCTTTTAATAAATAAGAGATGGTTCTAACTTCTAACGCCAATCTATGAGATTCCAAAAATACAGAAAAAGTGTGCAGCAGGCCATCATTTAACTCATTCCAACTAAGCAGAAGATTAATTACCTCTCTGCAAACTCAATGGGTGTCTCTCCAGGTTTCAGATTTTGGGGCTCCAGGTACCAAACATCACAAACAACGGCCCAGGATGTCATGAGCTGCAGTAGATGCATCGTGAAGGATTGCCTGCAAAATAACGCACGTAGTCCAAGAATTACTCTCTGATTTCATTACAAAAATAAGTAAATATCTAAAACACAAGATAAGGTGAATGCAACACATCTAGATCCTAGCCCCAATATGGAATTTTTGTCGTTCTAACATAAAACACAGAATGAATATTGTATGGTTATTCAGATATTTTTTTTATTTGTTAAAAAATAAATAAAAAATCAGATGGCTTCATCTTTGGCAAAATCTTGCTGGAGATAAATGGAGTTCTTCACCACCCTGTCAAAATGGCAGGGATACTTTTATCCACACACACAAACTTAGTGACCTCTATGCATCTACTTACTTCCGGCTGTTCCAAAAAGCATCAACAAATATTTTGTTGTACTTAATTGCAATTGGACAAACAGTGCAGCCAAGTTCAAATGCACCCTACATTGCATTAAAAAATATGAGTTAGAGAAGCAAAGAGGAAACTCAGAGAATGAAATTAAAGTTTGTATTCTCATCAACAAGAGAACAAAATACATGTACCTTCTTGAACATAACCGTATAGTGATTATTTACACAAGTTCCCTCTGGAAATATTAGAAGAGGGTTATTGTCAGTTCCCTGGACGTGTTCCCTCAACCTGAGGTATAAAAGTCCAGATAGTCATAACATCGATAATCTTCTGATATAATTAATTTCTACATTTTTTTTTACTTCAACTTACTTCCTTGCTACTATTTCACGATCCTTTGCCTCTGCACGATTGAACCAGATACATCCTACACTCTCCAATATGGTCTTCTGCAAGAGTCCTACACAGATATAAATAAATAAAATCCTTCCTCTCCATTCTTTTAAGAATAATTGTGGCTTTCACCTTAAAAAATTCAAGTTGTCCCAGTGTGAAGTGCTGACTAAATGCAAATGATATTATAAATACTAAATCTACAGAATATCATAAAGGCCAAAATTTACTTATGTTCACTTATATTACACTACAACTCAAGATAAGAAACGTGGACCATGCCAAGGACTTAAGAATGCACCGCCTTTTCTAATCAGACAGGTATCCCACTGAACCCATACAAGTTATTCATGATATATCCTTTTTGATGGGGAACATGATACTAATCCACAAAAGTGGATATGTGTGTGTTTGTGTGTGTTATTGATGCAGTGGCAAAGCCAGTACTCGTGTGAGAAGACATTTGTATATACTAAAAATGGAAAAGTTGTTCTTGTCCATGTACATTGTAAATTTGCAATCAAATCGTTGAAACTTAATTACACCCAGGGTGAGCTGGGAAAGCAAATAATTCATATAAAAACAGATTACCCTAGTGACACAATAACTACATATTTCCAACCAAAATATAAAACAAAATTGTAATCAAATCTCAGAATATTGACTTCCATCAAATTCCACGTTCCTACTAGTTGGAGCATTTTACAAATTATTACAATACATGGGATCTTCATTAACATGCTACAGAGTACGGATCTTTCTATCACCACTGGATCTGCTTAAGAAAAGTAAAGTCCTAATTGAAACTTCTGGATAATAACCATTCAGGAATAATCAGTAAGACTTTGTGAGAAATGCATACACAGTAACCAGAAATCATTAATGAGACTGTGTGACCTTTTCTTTCGGGGTGGGTGGGTGGGTGAGATCTTTCTATCATGTCAACTATATGAAGGTATTTTAAGCATGAATATTGGCACTAAACACTTACCAACCCATCCAGGATGCTTCTGCATAATAACAGCAAATGCAGTCATCTGCTCTAAGATGATGAAATCAATCATGGAAGTATGATTCGCCACAAAAACCTGTTCAACCCATAAACAGAAGCAAAAATATCTCAATAACTAAATAAACATGCAAACGCTTGAAAATTACTAAAATACACTGTTCAAGACACATCAGATGACATCCAAAAGACGGTTATACCTGCTTAGGCCGCATGCTAGGCCGTGGCCCATGGTATTTTACCACCCCAGTCCATGACGCCACGAAGAAGCTGCATATTAATTCCACCAAAAACCTCTGGAAATACATTGCACAAAACAGAATAAGTTAAATCCAATGCACAACAAGATTTTGAAGAAGCTCATGGTAGAGAAAGGAAATGCAAGAAGAAGGCACATTGAGGTAGGCTTTTTGTTCAATCTATGTCACAATAAAAATCAAATATCTGTTGCTGCATCCACTCCCTTGAATTCACCATAGCTAACTCATTGAAAAAACTCTAAAAATTTATAAAAACAGAACAAAGAGTAACATTATAAATAAGAGAAAACCAATTCTCCCAAAAAAAGAATTGAGCCAGCGAAGACTGAAAACCATAACGCTTTACTGCCTTCGATATAGATTAAGCATATCCTGAATGTGCTTGCAGAGTTTCTGTTTGCAGTCTACGGTTCATTGGAAGGAGACAAACAACAATTTTTTAGTCCATTGTGCAGATTATCAACAATGTGTGACAAATGGTTCCTGTTTTCCTTTCTGATAATTAAGTAAATGTATGGTAAATGGTTCTATACCTATGAAAAAATAGAGTGTCGCTGTTTCCTTCCATGGATTTCCATATGAACATGGAATCTTATGTGTATACAAATAGTTTCTTTAGCCTGACAATATAGAGCATTGGGGTGGATCCTTCCACAATTTCCACACCATGTTCCATCATGCAATAATATTATAGTGTATCATGATCCATTCCAAAGAATTCATATGACCGTGGATTCTATTGTATTCTCCTCCACCTTAATATAATGTGTGTCCTATTAGTAGGTTGCAATGGGTGATTTATCTAGCCCTAATCAATCTTTAAATATATCAATGTGTAATCTTTCTACTACAAAAGGGTTCTACTGCATAACAATATTACCAACTAAAACGTAGAGCATGTCAAAGAAAATTCAAAAAATAGATTTTTACATTACTTTTCAACTGATGAACATATATACAAGAGAAAACTTTATATTAACATAGGACTTAAAAAACTACACAAGTCACCATAACAAGCTCACGTAAAAGCATTCAGACTCAAAGACAGGCTCTTCAAAGTTGTCATTTCCAATATATGATAAATAGACATAAACAAAAGAAGATAAGCACCGATTAGATGAAAATTTAAGAGCAAGTCGCACTTCGCACCTCGAGCTTTTTCCTCAAATTGTCATGACCTTTAAGCAGAAAATGCACGGGAATAAAAGACGACAGGAATATTATCCATCCCACTGTTAATACTATAACCCTGCAATTGCATATTCAATTGGGACCAAATCACATGCGTAAGGAAAGGAAAAAAAAAAAGATTAATCACGCGAACCCCATTAATAGGGCAAACAGAAAAATCCTCCATTGGCATATTATTTATGATTAAATCGCAGACTTTCTCAGAACCACAATTGCTTTAAAACACCTTCCCAGCATAACTTGTAAAAGTTGTAGCATGCATCTATATTCGGTGAGATATCAAGGCCATTTGCGTCACGCATAAGATCAAGCAGCTCCACTATTGAGTACTAGTAGTAGTTATGGTAAGGCTAACCTCCCGGGGAATAGGATCAAATATCGAACTACGACCCCGCAACACCAGAGTGGAAACAAATACACATTCCAGTTCCATGGCTCCGGCGGATTCGACTTAAAACATCGTGTGAATGAATCCTGCCCATTCATTAAATAGCAATTAAATAAACAAACAAAAATCCAAATCTCTTAATTAACTTACAAAAATTGGTTTAAAAATAATGAAATGTATTGCATAACTGTTTATTAAAAACAAAAAACGAAAACGCACGAAAACATAGCTTACATCGACAATGGCACCAGCAGCCTCAGTTAGGGCAGGGGAAATGTCAAGCAAATCACGCCTGCAAAAGACAAAAATTAAATAACGGAACAATTGATCAAATTCGTTTCCGAGAAAATTACTTTTGGAATCTCGCAACAGCCACATTCTTTTTTCTCCAAGCTTTCTTTTTCCAATATTGCTAAGCAAACCAAATAAGCCACGAGAGAGAGAGAGAGAGAGAGAGAGAGAGAGTTTTATCTACAGGCGGAGCTTGCCGTGAGGCTCTTGGATGGAGGATCCGGAAGGGAGGTAGTCCTCGAGGTTGGGTCGGTCCAAATCCAACTCGGAGCTTAACGAGGTTAGCTTATCACTGGCACTCATCTCTGTATGTGTCGAGTTTCCCAATCTGGGTGGCCGCGAATCCTTGGTGCTTTGGTCTCTTTCTTCTACTTCTATTCGTACGAGTCATGGTTTTAATTTCTGGTAATTACAGATAATTATGGACCAGAGTTTCCTTTCCCTCGTGAAATTCTAAGCAGCTCTATGATTCTCAGCTCAGGCCCATCTATTTTTCCTTTTATTAATATTATTAAATTCATATGTTATGTCTCAATATTCTGATTTTTTAATTGTCATTAATATTGTCCCAACCACCAAGGAGATTGCCCCGTGCGGCGGCCACCTTTAGAAACGTAAATCCATGTCATCAAGAACGTAGATCCTGTCTACCAATGCATCTCCAACTGTCTTCACCAAATTGGTCTGAATTTCCTGCCTACCTATCTCCCAACTCACATCACACTTAAAAGACAACCAGTCTATTTGGCAGTAGGTTGCGGCGCTTCGTACCAAATAACTTCATGGTACCTGCATCCAAGGTTGGGTTGCTCACTTTTCTTTTTTCCTGCATCTAATATAACTTTTTATATTAGATTCTATCATTTTCTGTCATATTTCTTAATATAATAAATTTTAAATATATTTTTTATATCAATCATTTAGATCAAATGAATTTATAATAACAAATAACATTTGTCTCTCCTCTTTTTGTTTCCCTATTGGATAGGAACAATATAGATCCAAAATTATCTTGATCTACTAAAGTTTTATTTAGATATTAGGTAATCTTAATAAATTTGTGAATAATAATATTTTATAAATTTCATAAAGGTTATAACCGATTTGGTTCGGTCTAATTTTAGATATTTTTTAGAACGAAACTTATATATACCAATTTTGATATTTGAATAATTGATACGAATCAGTTATACCCATAAACCAATACTTTTGATTTTATTGATTCCTATCCGGTTTATTTTTTCGGTATATTGTATATATATAGTATATATAATATTGTATATTTATTATAATATAGTGATAATAAATTATGGTATAATATAATATAATTGTATTATAGACTATAGTGATAATATATAGTTATGTATATAGGATTTTAAATTTTAATGTTATATTATTTAGTAATTTATCATATAATAAAAAATTATTTTTTATATAATTATATATTATATATAAAAATCATATAAAAAGATTTTATACAATATAAAAAATTAATTTATATATATATACATGAACTAGTCCAGTCCTGTGTTAAAATAGAAAAATTAAAATCGGACAAATTTCGACCAATTTTGAAAAAAATGGAACCAATACCAAATCAGACTGAACTCAATACCAGTTTACCTTTTTTTTTCTCTAAATCTCATTGAGATGTGTTTGAATATAAATAAATTAATATATGCATTCAAATATATGAAACATGTTGAAGTAAGTTTAATTTTTTATGAAATAATAAATTTCATCAATAATTAATTTAAAATAAATTAAAATGATTTTAACATCCGAACTTTAGCTCAAATGTCCACTTGATTATGACACCGACTGCCAACTGGTTCCCATCAACAAGCATTCTCGGTCCAACATTACAACAGCTAATTGCATTGAATCTTAAGAAGGGTCTCGGCCCAAATCTCCTCCAAGCCCGGATTACAAGACATTTTGTTGGAGCCAGTCGCAATATCAACAAGGCCGCTGAGATGTGGGTTTGATTATTTCAAAGGCACTACTTCTCTTCAGTTCAGTTCAGTTCAGCTCCAACGACAACGGATGATCTTTGATTCTTTGCTGAGGATTCGGTTGATTCTGCTCATTTCACGCCCTCTTAAATTGTTGAGATATATATACTCGATGAATGATGTAATAATCCTAGACAATCATTGGTAACATTCTTTTTACTGTACACCAAGACTCCATTTGGCATACAAACCGGATTTAAACAAAAGAATGTTTATTTCCATTGGTTTTGGTGTTTGCTAGCTAACAAGTCACTGTTCATGAATTAACTAAATAATAGAGTTGTCAGCAATTTTGACCAGAAAAATAAATAAATAAACAATAATTTAGAGAGGGTCTATGTGCTTTCCTTAGACCGGCATTTCCTGGTTAGCTCCATACCCAGATGATGATTTTCATGATTAATGAATAAACAAGAAAGCAACAGGGGAAAATAATTGAAAAAGCCATTCTGTTATTTAATGCCCTCTGACATTTTCTTAGTACTCGTGTTCTTTAAAATGAATATGATAATGTCATCATCCATGCATGCATGACTTTCTCTCTCCATTCTCATCCATTACGTGACTTCAAAGTTCAAACCCCCCAATCTTTACACAATTTCCATAATCAGCTTTTCTCTCATTTTCCAAGACAAGAGTGTCACCATCTCTCTCGTTGAAAATTTCTCCTTTCTCTACCCTTTTCCAACAACCCCCCGCCCTGACCACAGCATTAGGTGCATCGTGCATGGTCCCATTTTCTACCCGGCACGCTTATTCATGCCCCCTTCCCTATCAATCTTACAAAATATTTATATAAAAAATAATTTTAAAAAATTTATAAAATAATTTAACATATTATATTTATAAAATTATTTTTATAAAATAATTTATTTATATATGTAACAGTTTTAGACATAAATTAATTTTAACGGTTAATTACATGATAAGATTGGTAATTGTGATTAAGATGGATATTAAAAGCTGTCAAGGTAATGAATGGGATGAGTTGGTTGCTAAGTTGTTAAGCTCCATAATCCTTGATTAGAAAGGTAATTAACGTTTCAAGGACGTGGACGATGCGTTACAATGAAAAGAGGATAAGGTTAAAAACCGTGGGCTCTTTTGAAACGTTTTTTTGGACGGCTAGCTTCCGAGACAAAAGAGCAGGCGCCTAATCACATTGTAAAAGCGTTATTAACGAGCCCGCAAAACGACAAATGGATGTACTAAGCATTAGGACGACAGTCGTTACACGCGCTGTCTAATTGGACAAAAGTGTTTTAACGGCGATTACGGCCTTTACCAGGGATGGGTCAGTTACCGCACGCGCGCCTTTTGTCTGTAGGAGATGGAATGGGGAATAACTGATTTCTTGTCAGAGTTAAAAAAATTGGGAAAGGTCACCTAAACACGTGAGATACACGTGAAGCGGGAAAGTGCAACAAAGATCTAACCCCAGGTCCCAAGGAAGAGTTTGTGTACATCCACTCACACCGTCCTTTCCAATACCGTCTTGCTTTTTCTTGATTTCCATTCCATATATGCCATGCATATTACATATCTATTTGGACCGACGGCATAAATTAGTTAAATATTTTTAAAAACATATAATAAATGAGGCAAATTGTTTTAAGAGTGAAATCAGATATTTTTAAATGAAAATAAAAATTTAAATAAAATATAATTATAATATTATTTTTTAATATTATTATTATTTAAAATTAAAAAATTAAATTATTTAATATATTTTATATAAATAAAAATAAAAATATTATAATAATAAGATGAGAATGCCAACAAATTTTCGAAAAACAATTATTATCTTCACTTGAATCGTAACAGTCAGTCAAAGAGGGCTTGGGTTACGGACGTGGAGGTTCGAATTGCTTGAATCTAATGACAGGTGTATGTACACGTCAGGTCCGAGTAATCACACCCAAGCGGATCCAGCATTAGACTGGGAAATTTTTGCTCTTTTTTTAAAAAATTTATTAAAATAGTTAATTGTAATTACGGAGCAGTATTCTTCTTTTGAATCGTTCGTGTTATTTTCTGGGGGAAAGCTTATATGGAAACGCGGTCGTCCGCTTCATCGTCACCATCGCACAGAGAAGGCGACCACGGCCATGTCCTCCTTTTCATACCTCAACCTACCCAATGCTCTCTTCCTTCAAATACTATGACGACGGCGCCGACGACAATAACGGCCATGAACATGAAGAAGAAGAAGCTGAAGCTGGATACTGCTAACGGCAAGAAGGGCCTAGCGAGTCGGAGTGGCCTTCACGGCGTGATCCTCGCAAGCCTCATCCACCAGCTCCGGAGACGCCGTATCCTACACCAGCGCCACGTTTTCCCTCTCCTCTCTGCTCTCTCCGGTTGCCTCCTCCTCCTCTTCGCTGCCTCCTCCCTTCCCGTTATCCAGCACCAGAGCCACTTCTCGGTACCTATTATTTTTAGCTCTCATTCTGTCGGTCTCTTTATTAATCTCAGACGTCGTATTTTCATTCACTTCTGTGTTCTGCATTTTCTTTGTGCTTTTTTTTTTTTTGGGAGCTCAGTTCGGCAATGCGGTCCAGGTCGGATCGGACTCGGATGCGGGAACGTCGTTTACTGTGCCGGTACGGAATATTTCGTTGCCCCTTTCGGCTCTGGCTCGATTGGTTTTGTGGTTGATTTGCGTTTGTTGAATTTGTTGTTTAGGCTAGTGGAGGGAGTTTAAGCCGTGACTTGTGGGTGTCGACGCTGTCCAAGCTGTACCACGGTTGCAGTAATGCTAGCGATAAGTTTGCGAGTACGTATCGAAATCCACAATCTTCATTTCCTAAGACGGCAAAATCCGTTTCAATTTTTCAAACATTAATGAGATTTTTTTGGAGTCTCTAATTTTGAACAAATATTTCTTCTTAATTACTTGGAGTGTCTAATTAATAATTTTTTTTTTCTGTTCAATATCAGGGGCTGATGCGAAAACGCATCCGAATCGGCACTTGTTGATTGCCACTAGTGGAGGTTTGAATCAACAAAGAACAGGGGTAAGCTTCTTGAGCCGTGTTTTTTTTTTTTTTTTTCTCCGGTGTTTTTTTTTTTCCTGTTTTTGGAGTAGCTTTTTGTCGATATGTATCGAGCATATCTGGTCGTCGAATATGGAAACGTAGCCTTTCAGCTGGAATTGAACCTATACCGTGACTCGGGGGGTTATAATCTTTTTTATTTTCGAGGTCACTCTTTCAAAATCGTAGTCAAATTTGTCAACCCTATTTTAACGTGAGACTGCTTAATGTTTTCCAATTATCTTCTCTTTAATGTGGATCATTACTTCAATTGGGCAGCTGAATGCAAATAGATGTTAATACCCAGTAACTCAGATAAGAATCGTCTTTTAGTTCGTGAATCGTTATGGGTATTTTCGACGAATAGTTCAAAATACCCCGGATAAAGTAGCCATTTTATTGGTGGCTGTTAATTTCGTTGTTAATAAAAATGGCTAGCCAGGGAACGGTATTTTTTTCTGCCTTTTATAAATGATTCCTGAAAACGTTGGTCCATGACTTGAGATGGTCTACCCTTACAATGGGCGTGTTGCTAAAATAATTCTGATTCCTACCTTGCTGCAGATAACAGATGCTGTTGTTGCAGCTCACATTTTGAATGCTACTCTTGTTGTACCAAAGCTGGATCAGAAATCCTTTTGGAAGGATACCAGGTTTGTTTAATATCCGATTGCTGGAATAGGAAAATTTATGCTCTATATGCTGTTATGAATTCTGGTGTTTGCTGCAGCAACTTTGCTGAGATCTTTGATGTGGACCAATTTATCTCATTTCTTTCAAAAGATGTTAAAATCATTAAAGAGCTTCCAGCAAAGGGAGGGAAAGCCATGACACCATATACCATGCGCGTTCCAAGGAAATGTAATCCAAAATGCTACGAGAAACGTGTTCTACCTGTTCTTAATAAAAAACATGTAAGTGTTCAGTCGCTTACAGAAAGTTGTGAATCTTATAATCAACTTGAATGCCATTGCCATGCTTTATGTTCTAGATTTTCCTATTTCATGTTATGGTTCCATCAACATGAACATTAGGTATTTTACTTATCAAACTACAATAAACAAAAGTCTATTTAAAGTACATGGTAAAAGTCTATTCGAAACCGTAAAGGAGGGTAACAGTACTTCCTGTGTCATTTGTTTTGCTTGTGTAAAGTACATGGTAAAAGTCTATTTAATAGCCTAAGCCATGGGGCTGATTGTTCTAGTGTTGCAACTAACATGGATGCAAATGTTAAGCACCACTGATTGTTTTGGATGTTCCTTTCCTCCATTTTCAATTATTTTTTTCATTTTGCATCCTCCATTACGATCTAACAGTTAAGAGCATGCAACTTGACCAACTTTTCGTCCATCTTAACAATCAGATCTGAACCACCAGCTGCAAATTGAAAATATAGGTTGTTTACAGTACAAATAGAAAAAATGCAGTGGTTTGTGGGTGAAAAGTGTAATTCCTCTCAGATTTTATAGTTATGCGATTTTATGTAAAGTGGTTACTCAATGCTTTGGAAATATTTAAGGTATGTAATAATATATTGTTATTCTCGAAAGAGTTATTTGATTAACTGCTGGTCTTGAATGAGTTGTTGGATTCCGCAGTTGATCTTGTTGGTTTCCCTTTTGACTGTGCAGGCTGTCCAGCTCACTAAATTTGATTACAGGCTTTCAAATCGGTTGACTGCTGATTTACAAAAACTCAGATGTAGAGTTAACTACCATGCTCTGAAATTTACTGATTCTATTCTCGAAATGGGTAAAAGGTTGGTCCAGAGGATGAGGATGAAAAGCAAGCATTTCATTGCACTGCATTTGAGGTAAGTACCAACAATGCTTTTGTTAAATATTTCTTTACTCTTTGAAATAGTTCAGTCAGTTATATTGTTGAGTAGCTCTACAGGATCTCGCCAGTCTTTTTTTATTTTATGTATTTTTGTAACATTTTAAAATATTTTTTTAAAAAATATGTTTTACAACATCGTTAAAAAACATTTTCTTAAAATAAAAAAATAAAAATAAAAACACCTGTCGAGATCCCCGTCCGGGATCCTCCATCTGGAAGAGAAATATTGTTAGAAAAAATCTAGTTGCAAGTATAATTGTACACTAATATGTGTACAAATGTAATGTGATTGGTCAAAAAGTAAATTTTATTGAAAACAGTGCTAATTTAAATTTTGAATATGAAGGAATCAATATTAGTACGCAGATTAATACGCAACTCTGCTTGTACATAGCAAAATCGTATTGTTATCATGATTTTGGTTGCTATTTGTCAGACTACCTTGAACAGAGCACAATTTTTAACTGTTTGAGTTCATAACTGTTCGGGTACATATCAACAGGTGACACGAGGAATGAAACTGTTTATTCTCATTACTTGTAGAAAAGAGCATTGCGTTGGTAAAAGTTTCTAGATGAAATATAATATGCGAGTGCACGTCTTTTATGGCAACCAGACATGGAGTTATGATATTTGATGGATTGAAATAAAGTTTTCACAATTTTTATTTTTTTTAAATTGAAGTATATTGGGAAGAGTTGTTAATGCGAATTGGTTTATCATGTCTAGGTTTGAACCAGATATGCTTGCATTTTCTGGATGCTATTTCGGTGGGGGAGAAAAAGAAAGAGGAGAACTCGGTGCAATACGAAAGAGGTGGAAAAACTTACATGTGAGGCTCCACTAGACCTTGAAAAGATTATTAAACCTCAACAGCAAGTTAGGACTGTCCGAATATTGAGATTTTTATTTTTGTATGACGTGCAGGCAAGCAACCCTGAAAAAGTACTAAGGCATGGACGATGCCCACTCACTCCGGAGGAAGTTGGTCTCATGCTAAGAGCATTGGGTTTTGGAAGTGATGTTCATCTATATGTGGCATCAGGTGAAGTATATGGAGGTGAAAAGACATTGGCACCCCTCAAAGCACTCTTCCCAAATTTTCATTCAAAAGAGACTATAGCCGGCAAAGAGGAGTTGGCACCATTTTCATCATTTTCTTCTCGCATGGCTGCACTAGACTTCATTGTTTGTGATGAAAGCGATGTCTTTGTCACCAACAACAATGGCAATATGGCTAGAATGTTGGCTGGACGGAGGTATGTCATTTATTGTGTTAAGGTGCGTGTGGAAACAATCTTAAGAATGACTTAAATACCTCTGGAGTTTTTTTTTTCTCTTTTTTTTTTTTTTTTTTAAAATTTACAAGGTTCTATTAGTTTTAAAAATTGAAGTTGTCTTTAGAAATCGCAAGTAGCTTTCACAACAATTGAAGCACCACCAGTTTGCTAAGGGAAGGCAGTTTTGTGGGTTGAGAGAAAATACATGGTTGAAATTTCTGTGTATAGGGCCATCTCCTTTCTAACCTTAATAGCATTGAAAACTTTCTGGCTAGGATCAGGCTAGTGGCTGTTAAAGGTCATTCTTATTGCTGCTTCCAGATACAACTTTATTATTTTGATGAGAAAGGTAATTTTACTCCATCTGTTAACTGCGTATGCATAATAACGTAAACATGTTTGTCTATGCAGAAGATACTTTGGGCACAAACCAACCATTCGTCCAAATGCTAAGAAATTGTACCGCTTGTTCATGACTCGAAATAACATGACATGGGAAGAATTTGCCTCCACAGTTCGAAGTAATCAGATTGGGTTCATGGGAGAGCCAAATGAGGTGAAGCTTGGTAGGGGTGAATTTCACGAGAATCCAACATCCTGCATATGTGAGAAGTCCAAGGAAAAGGCGGGGGGAGTTTTGATTCCTCGGAATCAAACCAATAATCTCGATAGCATAAATAAGGATTCCAGTGACGTGACAGATGAGCAGTTAACTGAGGATGAGCTAGAACAGTCAGATATGGATTATGCGAATGGAACACTAACAACATCAGATGGCAATCATTTGGTTAAACGTGAGCAACCAGAACTCGAGGAAGAGTTATTTTCAGACTAAAATCAGGGAGGCTGCATACAATCAACATTGAAAGGTTGTAGGCCATACCTAACCCAATTTTTCAAGAGATTCTTTCGGGTCCTGTTGCTCCATTTTTATTTGTTTCAATGGAGTTTCTTTAACCGAGGCGGCAGGTGACAACAAAGTACTTTGTACATACAGCTATGAATTGGCAACCCGCCAGATTGAGTTTCCAGTTTCTGTACATGGCCTGCACAGCACAGCTCCTCCATTCAGATTTTGATGCTTCTTGTACATAATAAACCGCTAGGATTTGTGGCTTAGAACAGAATCGTTTGCTCTCTTTTGAGGGTGGTGGGCCGTGAGGCAGGGGGGACATGGATGGAAATAGGGGTGGTTTAAGATTTGATTTAGAATGTAGGCTTTTACTTTTTCTTTCCTTTTCTTTAGTTATATTTCTATTTTTTTAACTTCTTTTCCCCTATCTATCTTTTGCAAGAATAAGCGTATATTGTCAAACTGTCTGGTTCAGAAATTTTGAAGTAATTGCAACATAAAGGATGGTCTGGGTTTCATATCATTCTTTTCGTACACTATTTTTTCAAAAAAAAAAAAAATATATATATATATATATATATATATAAGCAAGCATTGTATTTTAAAAAAATAGAAAAATATTATACACTACTTTGCTGTTATACTTCTGTTTATTTTTAAATGCTTGGATGAATTATAAAAGCACGATTGTACCAAAAAAGTGGTTCCTGTTAAAAAAAGTTCACGAGGTATAACAGTAATTTGAAAGAAGCATTTTGTAGCGAAATGTGCAAATGTCGATATAATCATTTAAAAAGAAAAAAGGGTAAAATTTATTATTAAAAAATTATTTTCTCATAATTATTATTTAATTTTAAGAAATTGTACCAGCATACCCACAACTATCCTTTCTCACCGGCTTTGGCATACATGGATTGGTCTGTGACTGTGCTTGACTGACAGCACTACTTACTGGAATTTACAGATACACGTCATATAAATCGTAATCCAGTTATAAGAGACTACGTGGCCACATTGGAGTCTATTGTTCCCCTTTCTTCATCTCCTTGCCTCCTCTCCTTTCTTCTCCTCATTGCCCAAGGATTTTTTTAGAGAGGGAGAGAGCTCCAACGGCAACAATGGCGTTGAGGCTGCCAACACACATGGTGACACCTGCTAAACTCAATCATCATCATCGTCATTGCCATCGCCATGGCGGACTGTCATGGCGGCGCACTTTAGCATCCGACGCTCTCATCTCTTCCTCGGTTTCTTCCTCTTCATCATCAATTTCTCCATCTTCGACCGCCGGTACTTCTTTTTCTTCCCTAATGCTCTTCTCTCTCTCTCTCTCTCTCTCTCTCGGCGCATGATTTCCTCTCCACTATTGGATGACTCTTTTCGGGAGCTAATTTGAAGACTTGCTGATTTTTATAATAACAGTAACTGTATTTTGTGACTGTTTATTTGTTCAAAAGGAAAATTCAATGTGGTGAAGTGCACTTCTGCTCCGACGGCAACAGCAGGTGCAGTGAATCTAGGGCCAGGGACGCCAGTGAGGCCGACGAGCGTACTAGTTGTTGGTGCCACTGGTACTCTTGGAAGGCAGGTTGTGAGGCGGGCACTTGACGAAGGCTATGATGTCAGATGCCTCGTCAGGCCTAGACCTGCCCCTGCCGACTTTCTTCGTGATTGGGGCGCTACCGTTGTCAATGCACGTCACTCCCTCCTCTCAATCCCGCGTACTCGTTTCTTCTTTCTTGTTGATGTCCAATTATACATATTGGGTTTGTTTGTATTTCGTCGGAAGCATTCATTTTTTTCCATGTGTTCTGACGAGGGCATTTGGTAGTAATTTTTTGTTTTGCTTTGTTTTGTTTTGGAGATTGATACGTGCAGATGTGATGTCTTTGTTAATTATATCGAATTCTATTGCGCTGTGGAAACTAGTTTAGTCATGAACAGCTTCTTTTTGAGGAGGCTTTCTCTTGAATATGAACTCATCAGCAAAATTCCCTTAAAACGATGTGATTCTTTTGTATACCCACGAATAGATTTTACCTCGCGTTTTTTTATCGTTCCACTTGTGGAACCTTGTTAACCAAGGACGCGGGTTAAGTTTGCTATCTTACTTTGAGGTATCTTCCATAAATTAGTTTTTTTTCCTTGATAGGTATAGATGCTTCTCGTTGTATTCTATCTACTCACTGCCAGATTTCTGTTTGAAGTCTTCTGTTTGAATTTTCCTGCCTGATTTATGTATGAACGTGTTTGGAAAAACATTACTTGAGAAGAAGCTTTGTTGCAGCGCGTGTGTTGTTGCATGTTGCTCAGTATCTGATATTTGCTCTATCAAGGGACTGAATGTGAAGTATTTACTGAACAGGCAGACCTTAGCAAACCGGAGACCATACCAGCAACATTGGTTGGTATTCATACGATCATTGATTGTGCCACGGGACGTCCAGAGGAGCCCATTAAGACAGTGAGTTTTTTCTTTAATATTGATTTGCTTATGTCATCATGTTTCTTATGAAAATCAAATTGGAGTATTTTTTCTTTTTTCTTTTTTGCCTTTTTTTCCTCTATTTTTAAAGTTGCTTCCTTGCTCATTTTTTTTAACTGTAAAATTCTTTGAGGGTATTGTGCCGTGCCATTAGTCCTGTCTTCCAATTGATTAAACTCATGGAGTGACAATGGTAGATAGAGTCCTCTCCAATTTTTTGTCTGAGTTAGATGATCTAATTTAAAGAGATAGACATAGCATGTTGACCTTACAGTATTCGCCGATGCCTGTATGGGGATTCCAAGCAATGTGGACCAATATGGACATATAATTCTGTCTTTTTTTCTCTTTGAATTAGACCATTCAACTTGGATAAAGAATTGGAGATGATAGTTCAGAAGTGGTCACCATACATGTATCCCGTGGGATATAGTGCCTTCCAGTATTAGTGAACAGAAAGGGGAACGTGTGTGATGATTACCTTCTAATAAATCATTCCTAGAGATTTACATATCCATTTTGATTATGGAACTCCTCTCTAAAATTTAAAATGATACTACGTGTTGCAATCATGACTTCCCTTTTGATAGTGTTGTATTGTTGCTGGCCTTATCTAATCCCTTTTTTTTTGTTTTTTGTTTAGGTAGACTGGGAAGGAAAAGTTGCTCTTATACAATGTGCAAAAGCAATGGGAATCCAGAAATATGTATTCTTTTCCATCCACAACTGTGACAAGCATCCTGAAGTTCCACTTATGGAGATAAAGTACTGCACCGAGAAGTTTCTTCAGGACTCAGGCGTAAATCACATCATAATCCGGTTATGTGGTTTCATGCAAGTAATAATCCTAAATGACATTTCAACAAGCTCTTCCATGATACCATCACTGGCATGGTTAGATTTTTGGTTTACCTCTGTGTTTGATGTTTCGGTTTAGACACTTATTCTTCTGATCATTATCCCGATGTGACAGTCCTTCCTTCCCCTACCTATATATCTTATTCCTCTGAAAAAATGATGTTAAAAAAGAACAATAACTAAGTTTATATCTGATTGAAGTATTGTACAAACTAAACTGATTGAAGCCAAGGAATTGATTATAGGAAATGGTTGGTTATTACTGTGCGGATTTTTCTTTCCTAGTTTATGAGTTTCCTGTATTTGGCTTCAAATCTCTCTCTTTCTTTTTATTTTTTTTCCATTTTTTTCCCTTTAAAATACCTACCAAGTGAATGGGTCTGGCCAATTTTTCCAGGGCCTCATCGGGCAGTATGCAGTACCCATACTAGAAGAAAAATCTGTTTGGGGGACGGACGCCCCAACAAGAATTGCTTACATGGACACCCAGGTAACTTTTGCGTAAATTGTTTACCTGATTTCCAGAAGACCACTTTATAAATAACTCCATAGTTCCTAAATATGATTTCATTTATGTACTAGGATATAGCTCGCTTGACATTTATTGCTTTACGCAATGAGACAATTAATGGGAAGCTTCTCACTTTTGCCGGTCCTCGTGCATGGACAACCCAAGAGGTAAATAAAAAACTTAACTTTGTTAAAGACCAAAATATTTTACATTTGGGTTATTTCTATTGATATCCATAAACCTTGATTTCTGCATAATCATCACACTCTTGATAGATCTGTTTGATTGCTAAGAAATACATGGGGAGGGAAATGGCAGCTAAGAACCTCGTGACAGAATATCATCAGAGTTAGCTTTTCATTTATTTTTGAAGAAATTGTGTTTGACCTGATCTTAATCTTCGATAATAACATTGCTTTTCTGCACTTCATCAAGGAGTAAATTATTTATGACATGGCCTCCTAGAGAGAGTAATTGATTAGTGGCTTTGGATACAAGTGAATATCGCAATCTTTAATCTTATTCTATGTTGAAATGTGCCTTCTGGTTCTTAGGTGATAACATTGTGCGAGAGGCTTGCCGGGCAGGATGCAAACGTTACTACAGTCCCTGTCACTGTCTTGAGATTCACTCGCCAGCTGACTCGGTTTTTTGAGTGGACAAATGATGTCGCTGATAGATTGGCATTTTCAGAGGTAATAGATTCTTATATTTACACCTTTAGCATAATCCTTGACTTTGCAGCATCTCAATTGGAAGACGCATTTCTTTTGTTAACTCCGCAAGTATGAGATGAGTAAATGCCCTTATTTGGTGCGTTGGTAGGTCCTTACAAGTGACATTGTTTTCTCTACTCCGATGAACGATACATATCAACTTCTTGGTGTGGAAGCGAAAGATATAGTTACCCTAGAGAAGTATTTGCAAGATTATTTCACAAACATATTGAAAAAGTTGAAAGATCTCAAGGCACAGTCCAAGCAAACTGACATATACTTCTGAATGAAGACCATTTTGTAATTGTAAATGACGCCATGTATTTATTTTACAAGGTTGATACCTGATAACTTTCCTCTAATAGGAATGAATGCCATTCCGCCCCCCCTTCTGTCAAATTAAACTAGGCTGGAAGTTTAACTTAAACAGATCTTCTACTTGTATGGGTCTGATTGATGTTGAACCAAACTAAAACCCAAAAGGCAAGAACAGTGTTTCACAGGCCTAAGCAAAGCCCAACTGTGACCAATATCCAAACATACCCTTTCACATTATCTTTTGGGTGGTTAGTGGAACCGATTATGGAAGAAGGAAAGAATAATAATAATGATTGGTCTGTCTTTTTTACAACTCGATGCAATCCCTTTATTGAAGATTTGAGATGCTATTGACTCTGTAGCTTGGTTTTTGTCCTACCTGTTTGTATATGTAATGATAAGACTGGGAGACCAAAAGACCCAATGGGGTGGGCAATTTAGGTGGTGGTGGTGAAATCTTACACATGAAACCTTCCCCGATGGATTAAAGGTGAAGTGATAATCACTAGGTGGGCCAGCTCAACCACCATACACAACCAATGTGCCTCTCGCTCAAGGAAATTCTTAGGTTGGACGGACCCTTTTGTGATTGCCTTGTCAATTATCAATTCTTGAAATAATGTCATTTCACGTCTTTGCTCCTTCTATCCTTACCTATTTACTCCCATGATTTTCCCAAGACGATGATGAAGCCCTTATGTCATAGATGCGATGGGAGAAGAAAAAAAGAAGGCGACTAACTGATTAACAATTTGAATATACCATTAAACCATAATAACTCATAATATTTATGTTGCAATTATGCATCAACAATGAACAGAACCAAGTGGTATAGACTATAGTACGGTCAGGTCCTACAATCAGCCCAGTGATCACAATAATCATTATAAAGACTGAAGTTATGAAGTTTTATCTCTGATTGCTTCAAACGATAGCCCTACTGGTGTTGATGATTATGACATGCACAAAATGTTGGGTTCGAAAATATTTGCACAGCTTTCGTTTTATGTCAATTCTACTCTACAATTGCCAAGAGTCTAATAGCCCAATGGCATATGATCCGGTTTTTCAAATGAAAAACTTGGGTTCGAAACCCCATCCCTGTGTCAAAAAAAAAAAAATTTCTACTCTGCAATATGTATACTTAATTTATAGATGCAAAAGTGGTTCATATAATTCAGCTTGGTCCTCCTCAAAACAACCCCAACATTCTCTCTCTCTCTGCTCACCAGCATTTAACTCTCTCTTTTCCTTTTTTAATTGTTTGATTGGGAATGTTTGGTAAGAGTTGGAGAAAACTTTTACTGGGTTTCCAGAACTCGCTAACCCACAAACACTCAAGAAAATAAAAGACATATATATAGAGAGAGAAATACACAGTGAACCGTGCTGGTTCTTGTTCAAAGTGTTACTCTGTACGTTTTCTTTCTATCTAAACTTGTGCCATCACCTTCTCAACCAATCCACCAGTCAAAGACAAAAGATAAAAGAGCCAAACACCTTTTTTTGTTTCTTTAGTTTCGAGAAATGATCCAAGTCATGTGGGTGTGATTTCGATTTTGTAATCCCAATTCAAAGTCAGTACTTTCTGTAATCTTTTAATTTCCAATTTACTTGAGTAGTACCCAATCAAAATTAAAATAAAAATCAAAGGCATGAATCCAAGGGCTCAAGGCTCAAGCATTCCAGATTTCAAACATATACATGCTGGGGTCTCTCAAACCAAACCAACTTTTTCAAGTTTCCAGTACAGTTTGTTTGGTTCATGATTTCAAATAAACTTGGCTGAGTGGGTTCCATTTTGAAGAAGATGATGCAATTGTTCACAAGGCACCACTCAAAGCAATGTCCTTTCCCCAATCGCTGTAGTCTGTCCCAAATAATTTCAGCTGGTATAAAAGGAAAGGACAAACAATTATAGAGCTGGGGATGTGGCCTGTGTTAGTCTTATAACTTTGCTACATACAAGTAAAGTCGCATATTAATCTGTATATTAATACGGATTCTTTTGTATATTAAAATTTAAATTAACATTATTTTCAATAAAATCTATTTTTTGACCAATCACATTAAATTGATGCACAGATTAGTACATAATTATATTTACAACTAGACTTTTCCTTATTCTTATTTCCCCTTTTTACTTCCGCAATTTAATTTAGATCCAAGGATGGAATGGCGCCATGGAATTCATGGTCTCCTGCTCCTTTTGTTGTCTGCATTTGTTCACTGACGGGCTCAGAAATCTCGAGAATGATTCGTTTAACCGCAACCAGACTCACAAAATAACATTATGGTCATGAACAATAGGCTCTGTTAGAACAGTCTCAATCAAATAATCAAACCTTTTCAAATATCATCATTTCATCATCAGCTGTATACCACGTGAAAATGCGTCACTTTTAGGGCTTATTCTGTAGCCTGAGGAACTTAGCTGCCTAGATATATACGTGATAAACAGTACCATATATAAATTCTTTGAAAGCTATCTTAAACAGGAAAAAATATATAAATTCTGTCATTCTGATGTATAAAGAAAGAACACTTGATGGGTATGAAGTTATAAACTCCAATTTTCTCATTACAATATTCTTTGCCGTATATCAATTGATAACTATAAACGACAAGATGGAGAAATGCCAAACCCATTTCGCAGCCTATTATTAACCACGAGTAGTTTGTGTACTTGTGTGGATTTCAAATTTAAATAGCTCACATGAGGTGTACGAAAACTTGTCGAAGTTACAAGAAATTGATAAAAACTCTTCCTTGAAATACGCATGACAGACCCCAAAAAAAAAAAAAAAAAAGACTTGTCGATGCCAAAACATCCGCCTGATTTCATTGATCAAGTGGGTCCAACTCTAAAGTTAGTCTCATTTTGCTTTACACGAGCAGGACCCATATATTCAGGTGCACTATTATTGAAATTTGGGTTTTTTCAAAATTTTGCTGGTTCAACAATCTGGATTGATCTACTTTGCTAAAACTTTCCCACATTCCTATAAGAGCATTATGATTAAAATTCTTCATGGCCATCATCTGTTTAGTGGAAGAAAAGAAGATCCCTATTCAGGGATTCTGCAAAAAGTCCTTGCCCAATACTTTAAAAACTCCATAAAGATGTATGGAGATCTCTGGATATTCTACAAACTGATACTTTTTTTTAGTTTACCCCAAGCCCACAGGTACTTCATTTGACTTTAATATTATTCACTGGTTTCTTGGGTTTTGCTAATTTAACCTCGGTAGCTAGCCCAGAATGCATGGCATATAAAACTCATTATCATATATATCGTACCAAAATAGTAACATGGGATTTGTCCCTAAGTGCATATTTTTGGGGAATGCTCATCAGTTACATTGACTCTCGTGATTGATAGATATATGTCATTAACTCGTTCCTGTTGAAGTTAACTATCTGAGAAGTTAGAACTTCTAGTTAAGGGCAGCTTCATAGGCATCTGAAATATATTTACTTTTGCTCTTGCCTTGCCCCCTGATTGGCTGGGTGGCTATAAGTTGCTGTATCATGTAGATCCCTAAAGTTGGCAAAAACCTAAAATACTTTCAAACAAGACTTGATGATGGAAGTTTGCAAGCCATGCAGTTTGAAGGTGAAGGGTAAGTTGTAAGTAGTTGTGTTTAGGGTTGCAGAGGTATCAGAGAAAGTGAAAGTGACTGTTAAGAACTCAGTTTGGTCTGACTTTGCTTTTTGTCAAACTGATGGCTTTTTGCTTAAAAGAAGATATCAGTTTATGCGACTGTACATGCTTTTTCACATGCCTACATTACTAGTGGATCAGGACCCTTATTTGCAGCGCGCTTGCTGCTTCCCATGCTTTAGTCCCACTTGACCAATCTTGCACCCTCCTCCTCACACAGAGAGAGAGAGAGAGAGATATGACAAGTCCGCCGAATGCATGCTTAGGGAATCTTTACCCATTACTTTCAAAGGTGCTTGATTTTCTAATGAGAAATGTTTTGGGTACTAGAATGAGTAAGTTTCGTATACTTTTTTTTTTTTTTTTAAGTAGTTAAATCTGAAATTTACATAAAAAAATTTATTCTTTAATGGCAGATTTTATTTTTTATTTTTTAAAAAAAATATAAATAACTTACACACCCTAAAACTATATCTAATATTACTTTTTTCTAATATCTTACCTAATACAAAGACGACATTTTTAGACGTGGAAGGGTCAAAGTCCCTCTCGAATTCAAAGTTAGGATTAATTACTCAAATAAATTGCAAAGAGCTTATCACATTAGAGATGTTATTTGATTTTGTTAGCTAGCAAGATTTTAGGTTCAAGTTTTAAATAGACAAGTCTCATGTAGGTTTTTTATAAAAAGAGTAATGTTAGATACAATTCTAGGATATGCAAGTTTCGTGTACTCATTTAAAAAATAGTAAAGTTTATTATTAAAAAATTAATTTTTTTATATACTATCCACTTTTCTCAAAGGGAATACACATGACTTGCACATTTTATGACTACAAATATCATTTATCTTATAAAAAGGTGGGTCCCACTGAAAAAAAATAAGTCTTTTGTGAGAAATGATATTTGTAATCATAAAGTGTGAAAGTGTCACTCACTCATTTAAAAAAAATGAGTAAATATAAGATTCACAAGAAAAAATTAGTTTTTTAATAATGGAGTATTGCACAGCACTTATACAACCCATGACTATTCCTAGCATTACACTTTCTTATACTTTTTGAGATGAGATTAACTTTTTAACAAAGAGTAGTATACACGAAACTTGTCTATTTAGGTTTTGTATAAATAATTTCTAAACTTGCACATTCAAAAATTATATTTAGCATTACTCTAAACAAAAGGGCTTGGAGGATGATATAAGCTGCTCAAGTCAAGGGGAATGGTGATGGAATTGGGGTTTTTTTATTTATAACTTTTTAATTCATATTCTTGTGTTGGGGTCTACAATAAAATTCACATGCTATCTATATCTATTTATCTGTAAATTGTAGAAAATATTTATATTATAAAATTATAAAAAATAAAAACATAAAAAAAATATCATGCATGTCGGGAATAAAGATGGAGGATGATCATGATAGAAATATGATATATATCATACAGATGGATAGCAGCTCCTATGTATCTGTACATATGGCAGAACAATAATGATGTAATGCATTTGATTGCTGACAAGTTTTCATGAAATGATTTTGGAGAGAGAATCAATGCAGCTTATAATTATAAAGAAAGCCAGCCTCTGTTCTGTGGTGTTGAAATTGGTAAACATTGGATTGATCAAATGAGATCATAAGGTATCTATCGGTATCAGCTGGCCCTGCCCCCAACCCATTAATATATAAATCTGCAACTGGTCGGGTTCAACATCTTCTAACATTTCCTCTCCTGCTTTATTGATTTCAGGTCCAAATCAACCCCATTTTTGCACAGAAAAAGTTAGCTAGCTAGGACCATTCATTCATTGCCATCTCGATCATTTTAATCCACTCTACTAAATGATTTCTGCTTTGCAGATATACCTCATCTTTAGCTTTGAATTCTTGTCCGATGATCTCTATCTCTTATGCCAATAGTAAACAAAATGATTGATTGCCCAAAGATCATGAGCCCAATACTTCCCTGATCTGCATATTACCACTTTTGAAGATGACAATGAATGCTAGCTATCGATTCTCCACCCATGCACCTGCACGTACGTACGTTGCCTCAGCCCATGAATTCCAGTACTACCGCTACCAATATGTTAATTTACACAGCTGTAACTTGCCATTTTAATTATTTGACTAATATTGATACATGTATACCTATTTTTATAATTAATATGTTTTAAATTGAGGATATTTTTGTGAAATAATGTTATTTTAATAAATTATTTTATACAAATATCATTAATTTAAAATATAATTATGTAAAAGATTATAAAAATTATTGTATATATATCATTTTCCTTTTAATTCTTGCATTGCAAAGTACTTGTACTTACCCTGGTATCCACGGAAAAAAAAAAAGGTGAGGTCATGTGGTCCTGGCCTTGAGTTTCAAGATTGGTCGACGTTTGAGATTGAAATATTAATCATTCTGTCTACCAGCTTTAACTCTCACTTTATTTTGTAACGGGCACCTCAGTCTTCAATTTTGACATAATCTCAATAATTGAATTTTAAACTGTGTTTGGACGTTAAGTTAAGCTGAATTAAGTTTTTTATGAATAATAATAAGTTGAGAATGTGGAATAAGTTATGTAGAACTTATCTAAAATAAGTTTTGATGTGTTCAGATGTTAAAATTAGTTTAGAAATATTTATGAGAAATTAAAAAATGTTGTCGGTCCCATATATAAAAATGTGTTGAGTTGAAAAAAGTTGTGAGTCTCACATATAAATAAGTTTTTAGTTGAGATGAATTTAATAATTTAAGAATTAAATATTTGAATGTTAAACCCAACTTAAAAGTTTAGTCTAACAACCAAACGAGATTTATTAACTCAATTAGACTCTAACCCTTATTTTAGACTTTTTTTTTTTAAATACCTTATTTTAGACTTTGTTTGTGGTTATATGAGTCCCTCACCATAACTTATAAATTAAGAATTCTCGCAACAACGTCATGATCTACTCGACGTGAATTAGGAGTCAATGAAAACTTTCACAAGAATCCTTACAAAAAAATTATCAACTAATATTAATATTGCTTGGTTCAAGGGACAATATCAATTATAAAACGGAAAGGAGTATCAACTTTTTGAAGAAAAATGATAAAAATAAATAAAATAAAAATAAAAAAGTGAAAGCGACGTGACATTATGGCATTTAAGTATTGGTTGGTGCAATTGTTTTTTTCTTCAGTAATAAAAGAAATAATTATCAAGATTGGCATGTTGCAGTTGATCTTCTGTGGAGTTGGTGATGGAGAGATGACACCAAGCTGGTACGTTAATTTATTGGACCGGACCATCTCGAAGAATAGGCTAGATATTGAAATAATGTAGGCTAGCTTGGTCATCGAGAGGCCAGGTGCGTCATATATGCACCAATATTCTTGCATATAGTTGAATAACACGTCGATTATGTAGATCAGTAGATCTTATAATATTAAATGCTGAGATCTACATTATTTTATATAGAGATCGAGTATTTAATGTAATAAAAGTAATTACTTGATTTTTTTTTCCGAGTTCTAGGAATTATTTAGGGGACAAAATTGTATGAAATCTCGAATCGAAAAGCAAGACATCATGTGAAGATGATGTTTTGCAAAAGGTCCATTTTGAGAGGATGGTAGGTGAAAACCATAGACATTTTATATAAAAACCATAGACATTTTATATAAACGATGTGCTCGAGACACGGAACATGTGAAGAAGAACATGCATGAGAGGAGGAGGGCTCATCACTGCCTGCGCCGGCGGTACATCACGAGTTGCAATCATGGCATTTGACCTTATTTTTCCTATGCATGCATTCTTGACGGCCTGATGAAGTGGGATATTACAGCACTAGTACTCTGGGAAATTACTCTGCAATATCTTATATATTTTTTTTTTCTTTACAAAATAATTGCATGGGTACATTTAACCTTTGAATAATGCTACTTGTCCCGACAAATGATTTCCGAGATGAGTCTTGACAAATTTTTTATTTATTTAATAATTAAAAAAGTCTTTTTTTTTTTAAAAAAAAATATGTAAAGGTATAAAAAATTAATAAAAAAAAAGAAAAGAAAAAGAAAAATAGCTTATGAGGACCCATCCTCGGGCTACCCACTGCAGGACTTTTTACCTTTTACTTCACGGAATCACTGAATTACAGAGGATGAATTTGTTGAGGTTGGTGATGAATGAAAGAAGATCATTAACTTGGGCATGCATATCCTACGCCAGTGGATTGATCAATTGTGTCCTATTTTTAATGTACTTGTTTTCTCAAAATCAGATAGGAAACTTTAATTGGTGGGTCACAAGATTCAAATTACAAGAGAATTCCAAAGCTTTCTCAAACAAGTAATTAAATGGGGCTCACATATCATTTTCCCTTTCCCCATTTTAGAAATTAGATGTAATAATATAATTAAATAAGATTATGCAAGTCTTGGCTATTGGTTTAGCTTTTTAGAAACTAGAGAAGATCAGATGGTAATACAAGGAAAATAATAAAAAAGGAACCATAGTAGATTAACTACCATGCACATAAAGTTCCTCCATAGCTTGTTCTAGTAAAATTTCTCTACCATTTGTAAATCTACTTTATGTTGAACAACTCTTGAATATTACTTCTTATTCGTAATTAGCTTTCTTTTTTTTTTTAAATAAATAAATAAATACTACTGTACTACAATTATAAAGAGATTTTATAATAATAAACTTAGAGCCTGTTTGAGGTTGCGGGGAAAAGTCTAAAAAGTGCTTTAAAATGATCTAAAGTACTTAAATGATAAAATTTACATGTTTGGTAATTTTATATTAAAGTACTTTTAAATAATAAAAAAAAAATTAAAAAAGCACGTTTCAACAAAAGAATAAAAGTGATGCTTTTTGTTAGAAGCACTTTGCAAAAAGTAAATATTATTTTTCTGTGACATGTATATTACGAAAAAATCCTCACTATTTTACCACAACGACAACTTTGCCCCTCCCCTTCCCCCCCTTTTTCTCTCTCTCTCTTTCTCTCTCAGACTACGAAGACCTTCACACCTTCAACTTTCAGATAGCAGTTTGTCTTCAACCTTTTTTTTTTTTTTTTTAATAACACCAAATCTTAGAAAACTAATAAATTTGGAATTTGCAGACAATAACATGACTGGAGAGATTTTCAAAGAGATAGGAAACCTCGTGAACCTCTAGCAGCTTGAGCGTGATTATATTGCTCTTTCACTTATGCATGGTTTAAGTTATTTTCATTCAATTATAATTATTGAAAAATCTATTAGACTATTTTCGTTGTTATTTTATTATAATATTTTATATCTATCAAGAATATACCCTTTTGTGTCATTTCTACCTTAAAAAGTGCTTTTTAAATTCATTTCCAAACAAATCTAATATATTTGAAAGTGTTTTAGACATATGGATTCCAAACAGTAAATAACTTTTTAATATAAGAGCTTATTACGTTAAGCTCTAAACTATAAGCTTTAAGCTAAAAGCAATATTTTCTACCACAACTCCAAATATGCACTTACAAACAGACGTTTCTTCATGTATTACGTTATATCTATTTATAATAAATATTTACTTTTACAAAACTTTAATCATTAAAATTTTTTTTCCCCCTAATTTCCTTATGCAAACTTATGCATATATACTGTTTAATTTGGACAGATGACATCAATAATAATCATATTAATATTGAAAAAATAGATAAATATGCTTATCTACAATGCAAATCTGCCTCTATTCATGTATTGAGTGATGTGTACATAAAGTTGAGGGGTGAGTTATTTGAAAGATATTGAGAAAAAACAGTGAAGATCAAAACCCATGCTGCTACTGCTGCTGCTGCTGATTGAAATTGTCATGAGATGGGGCATTCTTGTCATGTGATGTGGGTTGAAACCTCCCCCAAATCTCCTTCACTGTTTCCTATATATATATCATTCAATTATTGGAGAATATAATAAGTGCCAATGTCACGTCTTTGTAGCACCTTTAATCTGTTCAATTGGAAGTTCGACTATTTTTGTATGGTTATAGATTAAACTTTGAGATTCTATAATTAATTATTAATATATAATTCAATTATTAATAATTGAATCAAGACACGTGTAAATATAATTAACCAGTTAATTAATTAATTAATTATGTTTACACGTGTCTTGATTTTGATGCAAATTGAGGTACCATATATGAAACAAAGTCATGATGGGCCCTGGCAGGCTCATGCATGAAATACTCCTGTTAACTACGTACGTACATTTGAAGACATGTATTTGCAGGGATGCTAGCTGTAAACTACGTCGTTTTAATATACAAACCAGAACTAGTGCAGAAGACCAAAATATACATACCCGATAATTTAGGGTGAAATCGGTCCGTCCAGTCTAAGGATAATGGATTGAAAAATTTCAATCCATCATTTTTTTGAGATCGGATCAAACTGAACATCCAGTCGATTCGTTTTGTCTTGTCCGATCTAATTTTTTTGTTCTTCTTTTTTTTCTCCAAATACATTAATAAAAAAATTTATTTAAATTGATAAATTAAAATTAAGTAAATTATTAATGTAGATTATGTAATTAACTCATTAAAAATATTTTATATGGTCAAAGATAAAAAATTAGACGAAAATTATATAATTAACTTATATAATTACTATATAAAAATAATATATTAAATTATTGAAAATATTTTTAAAATATATATAGAAGTTAGTCCGGTCTAATCTGGATCCAAAATTTATAGACCTTAGGACCATACCGAATGGTTTCGTCCTATCGGCTTTTTGGTCCGGACCGACCGGCTTACACACCCCCTACCTGATATTTTAAGAAGTATTGGATATATATAAGCAATCGTACGTTGTATCAAGTAGTTTGACCAACTATGAGCATATATAGTAATTATAAGTAAGCATTTGATTAAATAATGGAAATGGTAGCACCAAATTATGACTATATATATATGAAACAAGTTGATAATTATATAATTAAGTAGTATATAATTAAGAACAAATGGGAGAGAGTAAGCATGATTATATATAAGAGAAAATTAAGAAATGTGGAGTGACGTACTAGTGCATGCCATCGATCTTAATCTTTTCAGCTGGGTTGCATATATATATATATATATTTAAAAAAACTTAGAGAATATTTTAATACAAGATGGCCTTTAAGATGAATAATATATATTGTATTTGAAATTAATGGGTCACAACCCATTGTATGGATTGGTTGCTGATCAAGATCAATAATGCAATAACATTCTAAATTGGGGATGTGAGTGCATGCATGGAAAATTAATATTAGCTTAATTAATGCAATATTAACACATCTATCTCCCCAATTTTCTTTTTCTAATTAGAAGACGACGACTCCGACGACTCCACCACTTGATGTACGTGCGTGCTAGCTCTTGAAAAATTGAACATTCCAAATCAAACGCCTCTGACAAAAGCGATATTGGAATATGACTCGTGACCCAATTTCCCTCCTCCAGCTTCTGCAATTGCTTTCAATACTTTTCTAACATGCATGCAGCTAGCTTCCATTACTACTTTTTCATTCGTAAGGCTGCTTTAGGTTGGTTGAATTGAATTGAAAATTAAATAAAATATTATTTTTTAATAATATTATTAAATGAGATGAATTGAGAAACCAAATGCAGCTTAAATTTTAATTTTCTGCCTTGTCAAATCACTTATTATTTTTAAATTTTGAATTTATGAAATTAAATAAATATAATTACGTATGTTATCATTTTCATACTTTTGGTCTAAATTATTTCTTAACAAATAGATTTAATAAATGCATGAAATATTTTAAGTAGATAAAGGTAAAATAGAGCAGAGACAACCCAAAAAAAAAAAAAATCAATATATACCTCTGTCCAAATATTAAATAAATCGATGAAAAAAAATATAAATTGAATTATTTAAATTATATTCCAGTTGAAGAGTCTGACTTGAATTCTCTCGTCGAGCCGCGAGATACGTCCAAGTTTGCCATGCATGCAGTTTCGTATATAGGTTAGAACGAGGAAGGGAAGAAATTTCAGCGAGTAAAATTAGGAAGCGATTTAAATTTGCGAAAGGAAAAGCGGCGCCGATAACTCTGTTGCGGCCAAAGCAGACTTACCCGCCATCTTACTTAGAGAGAGAGAGAGAGAGGACGAAGCAGCAGAAAACGAACGTGCGTACACGTAATCTCAAAATAAATAAATATACTCACAACGACAGAATGAGAAGATGGGTCAAATGGATGATTTTGACATCGTAATCTCAATTTATAAATGATATTTGTATTCATAGTATATAAGTATTGTTTATTTTTTTTTAAAAATTAAATAATTATGAAATTTTTTATAAAATAATTATTTTTGTAATAATAAACCTCATTTTTTAAAAATAAAAATATATGTAATACTTGTATGTGATTAAATATGTTATTAAATAATGAACCTCATTTTAAAAAATATGTGATTAAATAATTGATCACACGCACCCAATACTCTAATATTATCTTTTTGGTTTTGTCGTTCAAGTTTCAACGCTTACATATGGATTAAAGTTTTGTTATATATAAGTAAAGTTACGTACTAATACTAATTTCTTCATATTTAAAATTTAAATTAACATTATTTTCAATAAAATTTACTTTTTGATCAATCACATCAAATTGGTACATAGATTAGTGCACAATTATACTCGCCAATCATCCTTCTCTTGGCCGGCTGGAAGAGCCAGCACAACCGACTCCTAATATATATATATATAAATGATATTTGTAATTAGAGTATACATAAATACTGTGTAATTCTTTTTAAAATACATATAGAATTCACGTAAAAAAAATTATAATTTTTTAATAATAAATTTTACTCTTGTTTAAAATAATTATATAATATTTATGTACTCTATAACTATATATAATATTACTCATTTATATATATATATATATATATATATATATATATATATATAATGGTGACAACAAATAAATTAATTGCCTTATCTCCTCCAAGTGGGTGCATAACTTTCCAGTACCCGATGATCTCCATTATGATTAATTTATTAGTCTAAATATAATAAAACTCATTTGCAATTGATAATTCAGTGCTAGTGTTAAGACCAGTTATCTTAATAGATATACCATTATTATTTAATTTGCTTAAACAAATAATAAAAATAATATATTTATTTTTGTAAATAAAAATTAATATTGATCAAGATTGTCTACTTTTGTCAATTGCGTGAATTTATAAAGAGATTATTCTCCCCAACTATCTAGATTCAGCCTTTATTTTTTTTTTAAGAAAAAACAAAACCATAACTTTCAAGTTTAATTCAACTTAGATTTTTGAATTTTGAATTTTTTTAATAAAGTGTTTGTTATTAAATATAGTAGCAAATTGCAATATTTACTCTTCCTCTCTTTTGGTGTGCAAGTTATTCTTTTTGCTAGCCAGCCAGCCAAAGAAAAAGTTGGTCTTGTTGCCAATGTTAGGAAGGTCCTGGAATTCTCCTACATCATGGTCCCTGTCCTCTTTAGTTTTCATCTTTATCTACCATTCAACCTTTTACTATCCATCTGCTATATTCTGAGAAGAGATGCTACTCCTTTTCTTTTCTCTCCTTTTGCCTCATTTCATAATGACTGATTTCAAGCTGGAGATCATCCATTCATCCTGCTCTCTCTCTCTCTCTCTCTCTCTCTCTCTCTCTCTCTCTCTATATATATATATATATATATATATATTTACATTCTGGAATGATGTTGCAATGATTTCTTCAAATAAACTACCTTTTGGTTTTAAGAAATCCCAACATATATATTGAGAACAATGATATCTACATTACCACCAAACATAGCTTCTTGAAACCAATTGCTGAGAATGCTTGGAAATAAAAAATTAAAAAGTTATGTAGTCTCGTTTGGTTACATAGAAGACATGAGATAAAAGTTAAAAATTGAATAAAATATTATTAAAATATAAATTTTATTTTAAAATTTAAAAAAGTTAAATATTAGATCGATGAGATAATTTGAACTGTGTAACTAAACCAAACCTAAAATTTAATAATTTTGAAAGTTTTAAATTGAGAGATCACAAGCGTGGAACACTTGATCTATATATACCTAGATCCTATATTCTTATATATTTTATTAATTGGTCATGCAATTGTCATTCAATCAAAAGCATAACAAAAAATTTTCATTATTGCTTGATCACGTAAAAGGCATGGGAACTGATCTGCATTAAGTTATTGTGAGAAAAGAGAAGAAAAATTATCAACCCTAAATCATATTTTTTTCCCCTATAAAAAAAATATAAATTAAGTTATTTTTTTTTCACAAAATTCTCATTCAAATCACAAGAACATATATAAAACAACATTTGAAATTTGAATATTGATTGACCTCGAGAATAGCATGGGCACGGGTCAAGTTTGTGTGAGAAAAATGCATTCATACTTATATTATAATAGAGTAATATTATTTATAATCATATATTACGAAACCGTCGTGTAATTATTTTAAAAAATAGTAAAGTCTATTATTAAAAAATTAATTTTTTTATATATATATATATCATATTTACATACTTTTTTTAAAGAGATTGTACAACCTTTACGCAGTCTATAACTTAAATATCATTTTTTTATTATAATAAGACAAAAAAATAAATAAACATTCGTAATTTTAAAAAATTATGAAGATTTATTTATTGGTGAAAATAGCACGCTGTTTCCAGGTAATAAAATTTTATGGGACCATATATTAGTACTGAGTGTCAGATACTTGGGACCAATGGATCCCAAATAACATGTCTATCCATTCAATAAACAATAATTGGAAAAATAGCATTCAATTATTTTTAAATAAAATGAGTAATTTATTATTGGTTTGCTTTTATTGACCTATCATCATCTCTCCTCCTTTTCTTTCTTTGGGTCTTTGGCCAATCACCAAAAAAATCAGTAGAGAATTCAATAGAATGTGGAGAGACAAGAGACTTTTGTTTGTACTTGGTAATTTCATAACCCAAAGACCACAAAAAAAAAAAGGCATTAGTCCATCATGGTATTTCCAAGCAACAACATGGAGGCTTTAATCCAAATCACACAAACTTCAATCCTATCAAGAGAAGATAAAGATGCATGGCATTTTTAGGAAAATGTTGGGCATCCTGCTGGAGCTTACTGCTTCTTGGTTTTTTTTTTTTTGGAGTCTTTTTTTCTTAGTAATTAAGAAATTATTATTTAATAATTTTATAATTTTTTTTATTTTTAAAAATATGTAAAAGTGTAAAACAATGATGTAAAAAAAAAACCAAAACACAAAAAAAAAAATTGTCTAGCGGGAGCTCTCCTAGCGGTAGGCGTAGCAGCGTCTTTAATTAAAAGAAATATCTCTCATATTTAATTTTTTTTTAAAATATTTGAATTAATATTATTGACGTAATATTTTATGATATAATGAGCGTGTGGTGCCATTTATATCCCGACAGGACCTTATATAATTTTAGAAAAACACGTCTTATATTTCCAATTTCTAATTCCTAAAAAATAAAAAATAAAAAGATTAAATTAGTTAAATCAAATAAAAATTGACTTAATAAGACCAAATCTAATGCGACAGAAGCGTTACCAACCGACCTGGCTCACACGGAGAGGTTTGGTACATCAAAGAAATTAAAAAATAATAATAAGAAAAAGAGAGGAAAAATAAGAAAGGGCAATAATGTAATAACACGAGCAGGGATTAGACAGAGAAAATCCGCCAGAGGCGGTAGCCCGTAGGCGTCAAACTTTCCGTCAAACCATGCAAAACCCCTCCTTCGAAGCTCTTTACTTACTTCCCGTTGAACAGAGTAAACTATTTTTTTATTTTATTTTTATTTTTATAATTATAATTATAATTAAAAAGGGAGAAGTCCGTTAAAAGTACACACAGCCTGAATACTATACAAAATAAATAATATTAAAAAAGAAGAAGAATATATTAATTAATTAATTTTACACCGACGCAGCACAGAAGAAGAGTTTACACTCTCTCGCTTCTTCAGCTTACAAACAAACCGACGACAAACGCCGCGCTGTCAAAAGATTCTCTCTCTCTCTCTCTCTCTCTCTCTCTCTGTGACTCTGTCCTTTCTTTGCTTTTCCCTTATCTTCTTCTTTCTTCTTCTTTCCTCTACCCTCGCAAACCCTAATTATTCATTTTTCCTTGGAAACAAACAGATACCCTGGCCTAATCAGCTGCGATCACACTGTCGCAATCATCCATCATGCCCCGTTCTCTCTCTCCATAATCTTCAAAATCTGTTCACTTTTTTTTTTTTTTTTTTGGCGTACTTTATACCGAGTTTTTTTATTCTTAAATTTTTGAATGGGGTGTTCGACGTCCAAGGTGGACGATCTCCCGGCGGTGGCACTCTGCCGGGACCGGATGACCTTCTTGGACGAGGCAATCCACCAGCGCTACGCTCTGGCCGAGGCCCACCTCGCTTACATTCGCTCCCTCAAAGGAATCGGCCGCTCCCTTCACGGTTTCATCAATGATTTAACCCATTCCGCCGCTTTGCCTCTTTCCCCCGAGCTCAATCTCCCGCCTCACAGAAAGGGAGACCCTGTCCATCATCGTCGCGATGACTCCGGTCACATCGATTTCAACTCCGGCTCGGACTCCGACGACGACGATTTGGGTTCGCTCCACCACGACTCGGGTCACTCATCGCCTCTTCACCAACAGGGTCATATTGAATACATGGATACGGATCAATTTGAAGATGGGGACGGACAGTTGAGTTCGTATCAGTTTCAAGGTTTCTTTCCTGGCGACGGAGGAGGACGTGGCGGCGGCGGGTCTATGCACATGAATTATATGAAGAATAAAGCGACGCCTTCGGTGGTCTACGAGCAGAGGCCAGTGAGTTCAGAGAAGGTGTACATGGGTGAGTCTTCTCCTGCTTATTCCATGAATTATATGAAGAATAAAGCGACGCCTTCGGTGGTCTACGAGCAGAGGCCAGTGAGTGCAGAGAAGGTGTTCATGGGTGAGTCTTCTCCTGCTTATTCTGGTTATCCTCCTCAGTCTTATTATGGAAATACTAATCCCAGTTCTAGTGCTTATGCGTATCATGGGTCTGCTTCTCCCCCCAATCCGAATTATGGTAACTATGGTTCTGGTTACTATACTAATTACCCCAGCCAAATGGATACGTCTTCGAAGAAGCCACCGCCCCCTCCGCCCTCGCCTCCGCAAGCTTCGGCATGGGATTTCTTGAACCCATTCGAGGGTTACGACAGATATTATGCGGCGTACACTCCGAGTAGGAACTCGAAGGAGCTGAGGGAAGAAGAGGGGATTCCCGACTTGGAAGACGAGGATTACCAGCACGAGGTGGTGAAGGAAGTTCATGGGGAGGAGAAGTTTGTCGCTGAGGGGGGTAGAATCGGTGGTGATGGGGGTGGGGTGCGTTCCAAGGCTGTGGTGGACGACGCTGAGGCGTCAACGTCGCTATACGAGATTAGGCCCGGTTCTGTAGTAGAGAATGATAGGATGGGTTATGATGGACATACGGTGGAGAAGAAAGTTGTTGATAATGAGGAGAGATCCGAGGAGACTAGGGCCAGGTTTAAGGGTCCTCTGAGTGTGTCTCAAGTGGTAGAGGAAGTTGAGGTTCAATTTGACAGAGTTTCCGAGTCGGGGAATGAGGTCGCGAAAATGCTTGAGGTCGGAAAGCTTCCTTATAACCGTAAACACCGTGTTTATCTTTATCAAGGTAACAATTTTTCTATACTAGATTTATTTGGTTCGTTGGATTGTACAATTATTATTGAGCTCACTTGATCTGTAAATTATTCCTCGTTTTGGGGCTGAATCAGAGTGGGTCGATAATTTATGGATCATGAACAAAAATCTTCTCCTTATGTATGAGATGGGTTTCTATTTTGTTCAGCTTGAATGAGTTGGGCTTCATTTAGCTGCTCTTTTTAACTATCAATTTAATGGATCTTCGCAAAGCAGTTTCTTCCAAGACGTTGCACGTGGCTGCTCCTTCAATATCCATGGTATCCGCACAGCCTTCTACGTCTAAGGGTGCCCAGTCATCGTCAGCCTCTGACAAGGCGGGTCCGGCTCAATTGGACGTGGATGAAGATGTGGTGGGGTTGGGATCTTCAAATCTTTCGTCTACTCTACAAAAGCTGTATCTTTGGGAGAAGAAACTCTATGACGAAGTTAAGGTGTGCTGTATCATGTTATTCTGCTATTAAGTCTGGATCACTTCCTAATGCTTATCCTTTATTGAGTTCAAAATTATACTAATTGACTTTATGTCTTTCGCTGAGTTGTTAACATTGTGTTGTTGGGCAGGCTGAGGAAAAGATGCGAGTGGACCATGACAGGAAGGTAGATAAGCTAAGGCGCTTAGATAAAAGGGGTGCCGAGGCTCACAAAGTTGATGCTACTCGTATTTTAATAAGGAGCCTGTCAACGAGAATAAGAATGGCAATTCAGGTTGTTGATAAGATATCTGCGACGATTAATAAGATTCGGGATGAAGAGCTCTGGCCACAACTAAATGAATTAATTAAAGGGTATGTTGACTATAAATCTCATAATTGCATTTTTTAGCTTTCTATCCTTCTTATTTTTGTACATTTGAGCTTCAACTTTTCTTCCCCTGGATAGGCGTATTTCTTGTATGCTTCCTCTGTACTTCAATTATGCCTTTTAATGAAGTCTCATTTATTTTAAAAATATATTAGTTTTTTTTTCTAAGCTAAAAATATTTTAGTTAATATTACTTTTGTTCGTATAGTTCCTATATCTGGTTTTGTTTCTACCCGAATGGACAGAATTTGAAGATTTCTTTATTGGCACTCTTCTCCTTATACCTGTATATTTGGTTTGCGCCTTTTGCGCTTATTAATAAAAACTTCTTATCAAGAGTGTGGTGAATGTTTTGGCCTGTTGGAGAGGGATTCAAGGAAATCGTCAAATAGCGGCTGTTTGGAAGATGGTTCCTCTTTGTCTTATGAGGTGTATTTGGAATGAGAGGAGTGGTCGCTGTTTCGACAATAGATAACGCTCGGTTGATGGGATGAGAGCTTTCTTTTTTCATACTTTGTTTTGCTTTGGGCTTTGGTTATTGTAATGGATGGGTTCAGTCCCAATGACTTTTGTGCTGTTTTTCAGCTTTAGCTTGTAATTAGGTGTTTTCTCTTGTATACATGGTTTTAATAAATTTCTTACTTATCAAAACTAAAAAATAAAAAACTTCTTATCAAAACAACAAATATTGCGTTCATCATACTGGTATTTGAATCCCAGCTCAAATGGCCATTTCAAATTTGATATATCACGATCACCATTCTTCAGTAACCTCCTACCCCTGTGGGCATTTTTTTCTTGGGTTGGGGGAGGGGTTGAGGTCAGACTCATAGGTGTGTTTGTAAGTGCCAGATAAAACATTATTCATATCCTGAGTTTGATTTGATGCTCATGCTTGATATTTGACATACTGATGTACTGTTACTTTTTTAGCTCCATGGCCTTGGTAGAATCATTGGGACTTAGGAACTTGTGATGCTTTGAAACACCCTTATTACTTGCGGCTTTTTTTTTTTGACGGGTGGATAATAAAAAGAACTGATGAATTGTAGGCTTAGGATGTATAATGACTACTAGCACATAGATGAAGAATAGTACATAGTTAGGTAAAAGAATCATGCAAATTAAGCTTTCACCTTGATTGGAAAGTGATGGCTTTTTAGCATACCTTAGGTTTCATTAAAGTACATTAGTTGTTTGGATCTTTACTTTTTCTAGTTGTCATCTCGGTCTAGGTCTTCTACATTACTTATATAAAAAAAAAATTTACTTTTTCTTATCTTAGGACATCATGATTCTTCATTGGAGTTTATATTTATTCAGTAAGGTTGTCCCTGCTTGGCATGCCCTTCAATGAATTATTTACTTGCTAAAGAACAAGTGAAGTGTGTGTTTCTACCTATCCAAAAAAAAAAAAAGAAAAAAGAAAAAAGAAAAAAGAAGATGAAGATGGAAGTTTGTTTTTATTTTTCACTTCTTTTTGAGTTTCGACACTATTTATGAGTGTCAATTATATGATATACTCCAATTTGTCATCTACTTTGATGTGTTTGAGGAGTGAGATATATTCATGTAAGTATTTATTTAAGTCATCTGATGGATAGGACAATGTAGAAATATGTGACCCATTCTCTGTTCCTAGTTGTTGAGAACCAGTTGCCCATTTAAAAAAAAAAAAAAAGAAGAAGTTGTTGAGAGCCAGTTGGTTAGTTTTGGAACTTTTGTTCATTGAGCTAGCTATGAATCATACACCTATAGAATAATATTGAGGGAAGTTCTCTAAGAATATTATGATTTAAACTAATTTCTGTTGTTTTAGGATGAAACTTTCAATAGTCGATCATTCAAAAGATTGGAGGAGAGTTCAGATAATTTTATTAGGTGAGATTTGCTTGATCCTGCTGCGAGCAAAGAGGCCAAAGAAAGTAGTGTATACACTTTTAAATGTGAGAAGAAAATGTGTTCTTGATATTTAAAATTATATGTTGGTTAGGGAAGTTGAGAGACTACATGATGAAGGCTCTTCTTCTCTTGATATTGACATCAATGCCATTGTTTTTACTTGACTTTATGTATGTATATGCTATTCACGCTTCTCGTTTTCTTGATGGTTGCTAGCTTGGAATTTATGTTTCTGTCATGGACATTGATATATGGTTAATGTCTATGCTTTGCATAGTCCTTGTTGTTAATTTGGAATACTTCTTCAGGTTAACCAGAATGTGGAAAAGTATGCTTGAATGCCATCGTAGTCAGTGCCAGGCAATCAGAGAAGCGAAAGGTTTAGGTTCAATTGGATTGGGCAAGAAGCTTGGTGATGATCATAATAGAGCCACTTCGGAACTTGTGCATGAGCTTCTTAGGTGGACTGCTGCTTATTATAGTTGGATAAGTTGCCAGAAGGGATTTGTGAGAGCCTTGAATAATTGGCTTCTTAGATGTATACTGTATGAACCTGAGGAAACAGACGATGGGGTAGCCCCTTTCTCACCCAGTAGAGTAGGTGCACCGCCTGTGTTTGTAATCTGTAATCAGTGGTCGCAAACTTTGGAAAGAATTTCTGAGAAGGAAGTGCTTGATTCTATGCGTGGTTTTACCATGAGTGTGTATCATAGCTGGGAACAATATAAGCTGGAAATGCACCAGAGGATGATGGCAAACAAGGATCTGGACAAGAAAGTTAAGAATTTGGATAGAGAGGACCAAAAAATACAGAAGGAGATCCAGGTATTAGACAAGATAATGGTTCCGGTGTCTGGGGATGGTAACAGCCTATCAGTTGGAGAGGTTGTATATCCTAGTGACACTCACAGTAGAAGTCTACAGGCAAGTCTGCAACAAATTTTTGAGGCCATGGAGAGATTCACGGCTAACTCTATGAGAGCTTATGATGAGCTTTTGCAACGCAGTGAGGAGGAAAGGGTTCGCCAAGAGCATGGAAGAGTTTCACAGGGCTGAGCGAGTAGTTAACAGAAATGTCGATGCTTTTGCATTGGTAATTTGAGGCTCGGGAGAGGGTTTGGCATCTGCTGCTCGCAGCCCTTACATAAATCTTTTGAAGATCAGGATCTTTGTGGAGTTGAATGAAATCCTTCTATTATCTTTGGATATCATTGACTCCATTGGTTGTGGCCCACAATGGACTGCTTAAGACGGTTGTTTATATCACCAAGAGCAATCCTCATAATTTTTTTGCCTAGATTCTGGACGCTTGCATTGCCAATAATGCTGGGTCCTATACCAGCTGTTCTAATCATAATCACGGACCACTGCAATTGGGTGGTTCTTACACCAGTAGAGATGAGGGCAAGGCTAAGCTACAATCCTACAAGGCAAGTTCGTGCTGACCAGAAAACGACTCTCTGCCCACTGCAATTGTTTTGACAACACAGAGAGACCCTCTAAAGCCTGCTGCCGGGCCAAGTGGGTGCGTTGCCTGCCAAATTCTCGCTTGCTCATGTTACTGCCTACCAAGCCATATTCTCTCACTTTGTACCATGTACAGAAACAAGCAGTACTCTCATTTGTACGCATCCTATGAGCAATTGTCCCATCGCATACCAGCTTTTCATGGAAAGATGATTAAAGGGGGGGGGGCCATGATTTTTTTATTTTTATTTTTGAAGGATAGGGTGGATTGGACACGAACAACCGAAGGCCAGATTTTCCCAGGCAGGGCAATCTCAATCTCCCTCCAGTTTTGTACGAGGATTTATGTATTTTTAAGCATAGGCAAATTGGGCCGGTCTAGGGTGACGCAAGTCACTGAGGATGAGCCCTTTCAAAAGTTGTTTGATGAATCTTCTTCTTCTTTTTCCCTTTCTAATTTTCCTCTTACAGGAATTTATTATTGTATAGACGACTTCCAGCAAGCTTGCGAGCACCTTCCAATAAAAGAGCTGTCTTGGAATTATTATCCAAATGACTTTTCTTTGAGATTGATAATGATAAATCCTTATCTAACTGCTTGCAATGCGCCGAGAAGTGAGAAAAATTGTATGTGATGGCAAAAAATCCAAAAAAGAATTAAACATCAAATCCCCCACATCGACATGCACAATTACGTGCCAAATCTCTAAAGCTAGTTGTAATCAGCTTGTTATTGGGCTTCCATCCCATCTCCAAGGATATTGACGCGAATGCTGGGTCCAGCCCTTTTTTTATGATTTCCATTTTGTATAATTCTTGTGTTCATACCATATTATAACAAGGGTTCGATCTTAAGCCGCCTTTACAGAACTAACCTATGGACCAAGAACTCTCTCTCTCTCTCTCCTTTTTTTTTGTTTTTGTTTTTGTTTTTTTTCTGGTGAATGAAAACGTTCAACGGTGCCTACCCATGAATCTTTTGCTTTTATTGATTGAAAAAAAAAAAGAAAAAAGAATAAAGTTATCATCATCTTTATTACTGATGAAATGAAATTAGGGTGGTTGGATGATGACAAGTGGCACATCATGCACTGTGACACAAAAGAAAATAGGACACCCATCGATACTAGAGAATATATGCCTTCCCCTCGATTAGATTTACATCTAGTAATTTGGCCTTAAGGTACTCATTTTTTTAAATATAAAAATAATAATAAACAAACCCAAATAACCAATGACAAGCAATTCAACATGATATTTATTTAAAGTTATTATTATTATTATTATTTTGTTTTTGGTTTCAACATGAGCTCAAATTTAGTGGTCAAGAGCAAACCAACCAATACCACAATAAAGACACGATGCCCGCCTCTCTCTCCCAAAGACCAAAGAGTAATAATGATACTGATGGCTGGCTTTAGCATGCACTAAACACGTTGTGTCACCTGTCTTAATTCATATGGATTTGCTCCAATATTATGCCAAATATTTGAACAAAACGTATCCAACCTTTGTCAAGAAATAAGGTCAAAGTTCTTTTTTTTTTGGGGACCCAAAAATATATAAGAATTAAATGAAAAGACCACCGAATTTTTTTTCATCTGTTAAATAACACGTGTCATACATATATTTCTCTCGAATTAAAATCTTTCAATCAAAAACGAACATTTATAGAAAGAAAAATAGAGAATATTTAATAGACTCAGCTCTTAGTGGGAACAACAAAATAGGATACAAATACACGTGTTTTTGTATAATATATGTGAAGGCGTGTGGATAATTTCTTGCAAGCTGCATTTTTTAATGGAACAACTTCAAGATCAAGGTGGGTTTAAAGTAACTTTGGCATGATACATACCTAAAATACTCTTTTTAGTCTTTTTAGCATGGAGATAAGGCTCATCCTATATTTTTGACCATATTTTGATCATCTAATACAGAAAATTACAATATATATATATATATATATATATATATGTACATGTATGGATTACCAGAGAAAGAAATAAATGAGAGAAATAGCGACTAGCGACAGAAGTTAGAACGCTACTACCAAATTTACAGAGAGACAGAGAAAATAAAAAGGAAACAAAACATACCCATTCTCTCCAAAAGCTAAACCATACCCACCCCTCCCCTCGTGTTTTCTCTGCTTTCTCTACTCCTGTAACACCAAGCTTTGGTTTACAAACTCAAAAACCGATACCGAAAACCAAAAACTAAAACCACAGAGATCATGGGTTGCTGCCAGTCCTCGTTTCTAACAGAGACCCACCCAGAGAAGGAGCAGCATCAAGTCCAGCTCCAAACCCAGAACTTCCCACCTTCCATTGGACTCGACCCCGTAGCCGGCGGCGGAGTAGAAGTCCTATCCTTCTCCGAGTTCTCCCTCGTGGACCTCAGGGCCGCCACAAACAACTTCAGCTCCGACTTCATCGTCTCCGAGAGCGGCGAAAAGGCCCCCAATCTCGTCTACAAGGGCCGCCTCCGCAACCGCCGTTGGATTGCTGTGAAAAAGTTCACCAAGTTGGCCTGGCCTGATCCCAAACAGTTTGCGGTAAAGCTATTTGCTTTGCTTTCATTTTGTGTTTCCTTTTTTGAGTTCCGTATTGGCGCTCTGATAGATAGTGACGAACTTGGGTATGTGGGAAATTTTGTGTTGGTGGGTTGTAGGAGGAGGCGCGGGGAGTAGGGCAGATGAGGCATCCGAGGCTGGCCAATTTGATTGGGTATTGCTGTGATGGAGATGAGAGGCTGCTGGTTGCTGAGTACATGCCTAATGATACTCTTGCTAAGCATTTGTTTCACTGTATGTGCGGGTTTCTAGCATGGATTCTTCTTTTTTTAATTCTTGATTTATTGTCTTAGCTATGGCCTGTTTATCCAATAAGACATTCTTGTTAGTTCTTAGGTTGCTCTGATTCAGATGGTCTCTTAAGCTTTTCCTTTGTGTTTCTTTGAATCTTGGATATAACTGGCATTGACTTGAAAGTTGACATTTGATTTACTTTATAAGGTGGGATAGTTTTTTTTTTTTTTTATAAATTTATAAGGTGGGATAGTTATTGTTTGATGAATATTAATAATTGCATTTCTCTTGCTCTGCACCAAGGTTAATGGTTTATTGTATTCTTTTGTTGATATTATTTTTCTTGAATTTTGCATGCAGGATGCATTTGAATTCTTATTTCTTCCCTCTATCATATTGAGAAGTTGGTGAATTTCTGTTTATCTAAATTCTGGGTCCTTGGCAGGGGAAAAGCAAACCATTGAATGGGCCATGCGTTTGAGAGTAGCTCTTTATATTGCTGAAGCCTTGGATTATTGCAGCACTGAGGGACGTCCACTGTACCATGATTTGAATGCTTATAGGGTTCTCTTTCATGAGGTATGTTTTTATTTTTTTGTTTGCTTTTATTGCATGTACTAATGCTATTTAGTTATTCAATATTTGCTATCATCAAGATGGCTTTCTTATATCTGTATCCATTTGTAGGATGGTGATCCTCGGCTCTCATGTTTTGGCTTGATGAAAAATAGTAGGGATGGGAAAAGTTACAGCACAAACCTTGCCTACACACCTCCCGAATATTTAAGAAATGGTAATAAATTGTCCACTCTGTATAAGTATGATTGGTATTCTACTCTTTATGCGTTAAAGGATTCACCTACTTTCAGTATCTCTGTAACTTTCAGTAAACTGATTCCCCAAACACACCACCCGCCCACCCCCCCTGCCGGGGGAACCCCAAACACCCAAAAAAAAAAAAAATCACATTTTTTAAAGTTGGTGGAGAAAAGAATAAAAGAATCAATTATTGTCTTTAAATTATTGGGCTTCTTTCAAGTGGGTGCAAAGATATCTTGATGCAGCTGTTGCATGATTGAAGTGGAGTTTTTGCTCTAACAGCGTATGGCTGCAACTCTTTTACCAGGAAATATTCCTCAAATATCATATTTGTGGTGGTGGGACTCTAGGAACTATATCAACTTTTACATCCTTTCAAAGGGAATGAAAATATTTTTCTATAAGGCTATCTTGTTCAAAGTGCGAAGGGATGCGACCCAAGTATACAATAGGATAGGAAGCACCCATTAAGGGATGAAGAAAAGGAAAATTGTCTAGGAAGCTATAGAGCGGAAACCATTGTAGACAGCCATCCAAACATAGAGGGATTTAAACATAACGGCTCTAATTCTAACACCGCCCACTCACATTCTTTGAAGGTCCAAACATTATGTTCCCCCCATATACACCACATTAGAGACACGAAGGAAACTATGTGGTATGAGAATGAAAATATTAACCAAAGGAACGAGAGCAAAGTTTGAACCACTAAAATCGTTTTAGTTCAAAAAAGGTTCTAGTTTATGCATGTTGTTCACTTATGTAAACTATTTTTCTCTTTCTTTTTGAATATTGATGACAAAATTTGTAACGTCTGATTTGCAATTCTACGAGATTTGTTTTATTATATTTAACTTCATGAAGATTTTTCTTGGTAAAGTTGATTAATTTTCATTGCCATAATTTGTAATTTTAGGAAGGGTCACTGCTGAAAGTGTAATTTACAGCTTTGGTACTGTCCTTCTGGATCTGCTAAGTGGAAAACACATCCCCCCTAGCCATGTAAGTTACCTATGTTGTAATAGGCGGTATGAAAATTTAGTAATGTTTATGCGTTCTTCCTTTGTCAGGCTACATGTTTAATATACAGCCTACAAAGTCAAGATCGTTATCAAGAGTGTTACCAGAACTTGCAACTCTAAAGTTGCCTAAAATGGACCATATGTAGACAATGGAAATTTTTAGTTCTTTGATTCCTGTTGTACTTCACATTTTGGACGTGAACAGAACTCTCTCTCTCTCTCTCTCTCTCTCTCTCTCAACTAATGCAAATCTTGAAATCATGCCTGTTTCTACTATACTTATGGTTCTTTTTCCACGTCCCAAACAACCATAATTAATCCAGTTACCATGGTATTAAGCAACACAAAAGCATTTTAAAGAAGCCTTTCATCAATGAAAATCCATGCTATTTTTTTTTAAAAAATATTCTCTTATTGATTAACCAACCTAGGTTCATATAGCATCAGGTTAGAGCATCAAGGAGCATATACTGCTGTCTTTTTCTTTTTCTTTTTTTTACATCAGTTTTTTTTACTCATACACAAATTGGTTAATCAATGAAAGATAACTTAATGCCAGTCATTTCAACAGTATGCTGTCTTTCTATTAAAAATTAATATGTACTGTCTACGAGTTTAGGAAGTTTGACTGTGTTTTATATGCTTTTATGTTATCTACACTAATATGTGCAGGCTCTTGACATTATACGGGGAAAAAATATCATCAGCTTAATGGATTCACATTTGGAGGGAAAATTTTCTACAGAAGAAGCAACAGTTGTGGTTAATCTTGCCTCTCGGTGTTTGCAATATGAACCTAGGGAGCGGCCTAATACAAAGGATCTTGTCGCAACTCTAGCTCAACTACAAACCAAACCTGATGTAAGGAACGTTGCTTTAACTAATTTATTTAATCCTCAATTCTACCATTACTGTCAGTCAAGCAGCCTGTGAATTTAAGCATATATTCCTATTTTCAAATTGATTTTTGGACCTGTGACATTATATACACCCATTGTTTAAAATTGGACAACCTTGTGTGATTTCTACAATTTCTTTGAATGTTCAACGTGGCTGGATGCAAATAGGAGTTTCTTTATATAATATGCAACAATGATGGATGTATGCAAACACAAAGACCAATTTGAGTGGAAATCTTGGGATATTAGAACTTCGAAGGTATAACATGGATGTTAGTCAACATACCCGATGATTGGTTATTTTTTCCTTAAAAAGACCTATAAAATAAAACACTGTATCAGGCTTTGCCTATTCTTTGATTAATATATTTTATTTACTTATAAAAAAAAAAGACCTATAAAAATTTTCCTTTGAAGTTAACGCAGTAAAATTGCAAAATAATGTGCAAACCAACTTTAGTTTGCATTAAAACATTTGCTTTTGTCCTTCCTTTTCCTTTGCCTTGCTGCCTTCAATCTGCTTGAGGAGATTTACCTGAAATGCATCTAGAGATTTTTCTGAGGCTTCAGTCTGTTGTAACATGGCTAACAACTACCACAACAAGTACCATTTAGTGGCTATGGTCTCAAGAAGATCAAATGAGCGGTGATTTTTGTGAAGAACCTGACTACCTCTACCTCTGTTCTGGATTGCAGGTTCCGTCTCATGTCTTGCTTGGGATTCCAAAGCACGAGGAAGCCCCATCAACCCCGCAACGCCCTCTTTCAGCAATGGGTGAGGCCTGTTCAAGAATGGATCTCACAGCCATCCATCAGATTTTAGTTATGACACATTACAGGGAAGATGAAGGAACTAATGAGGTATTTGACTTGTAAAAGGGGGACTTGCATGTCACCATATTCTTATATTTGATGCTGATTTGTTTATTTAAATTTGGAGCGAGTCAGTTATCTTTCCAAGAGTGGACCCAACAAATGAGAGATATGCTGGAGGCAAGGAAGCGTGGGGACTTTGCATTCCGTGAGAAGGATTCCAAAACTGCCATTGACTGTTATTCCCAGGTATGATTTTCTATTTCTTCTGCCAACACACATAAAGTTCTTAGGCTACAATTATACACTGAAATTGTGTGGTAATGAATTTACCCAGTTTTGCATGGACCATTTTACCAGTAGGCCTTGATGTAAGAGTAAGCAAGTGGGTTTGAATCCAATAATGTTAAACATCAACTAGTTGGTCTTATCACTATGACTTAATATGGCACTATAACTGTATCATTTGGAAAATTCGTGCATGGATATTAAGCAGGTTACTGATTAAACTTGGTTTTGATGTTTTCTTGATGGTCGTTCTGGTTCTCTTGCAGTTCATAGATGTTGGAATCATGGTCTCTCCAACTGTTTTTGCTAGGCGCAGTCTGTGTTATCTGTTAAATGATCAACCAGATGCTGCCCTTCGAGATGCAATGCAAGCACAATGCGTGTATCCAGAGTGGCCCACTGCCTTCTACATGCAATCAGTTGCGCTGGCCAAGTTGGACATGAACAAGGATGCTGCTGACATGTTAAATGAAGCAACTGCACTAGAAGAGAAGAGGCAACCAGGTGGGAGAGCATCATAAAAAAACAACCCTGTAATGAGTTATAATCGATTCATCACTACCCATTGGCAATTGTTGTTGAGGCTACCCCAAATTTGTACAAAATTTGAGCTGGGAATCAGTAGTGTATTCTAAAATGAAAATGTAATGTAGAAAACTTTGTTGTATCAATGCTTGTGTGCTTCACATCATATTTATGCACTACTTCAATGGTTTTCTCAAAATCGTGTTAGAACAAGATTTAATTGTCAGGAAAATGAACAAAGATTGGTGGGAAGAAATGCCAGGCTTTCGAGAGATGAGGGTACATTTGGACATTTGACTTTGCGTTGGTTGTTGTTATAGCTCTCCAAGCTGATTGGGCTCCTTTACCATTGCCTGAGTGACTTTAGGAGAGAAATAGGTACGGGATCGATTGGACCCTTTTGCGCAGGACCTCTCGGAATTCCTTTCCGTACATCTCTCATTGCTTTATCTCTTGAACCCTTAATTCCAGTTCCCTGTCATCACTACTAATTGCAGGGGAACCGAATCCATGCTCTAGCACCCTGCTCAAGCTCTTTAATTGTCAATGCATTGATTCATCAAAAAATAAAGCAAGAAAAAAGAACTCAGCTACCCAGCTTGTGCGAGTAATTTATACATATAACTTAAACAAGGTTCTTTCATGTCCAATTCTGCATAATCGATGAAATTGATCTATTTCTGCAGTCGGATTTAGTACACTTAAGAAAAGAGCAGAGTATTAATACAGCAGTGGCGATTTCCCAAAAAACGAGTTTAATACTGCAGGAATCAAATATGTGTATGTGCCAAGTCATGTACAAGCACGAGTGAGTTTACAGGCCGCCTCCGCTGGAAAAAATTGATGCCCATCACGAATCTTGGAGAAGGGTAACTTTCGCTTTGATCAGAGTCCTTCCTACACAGGCATTCAAGCCCTTGTTCAAAACCTTGATGCTGTTTGAGAGACTAATTTGAGACAATTGGAATCTTGACAGCTTTTCAAAAAATTTAAATTTCACAAACCCCCTCATACGATGCCTAGCCCGGAGAGAAGCGATTGAGGGAAAATGAAAGGGTTTGAATGGCATAACCTTTAAAGAACTGATAATGGCACATCGTGTACCAATATTTCTGATTTACATATCCAGTATATTGCATTTGCATGCTTTGTTATCAATCAGTTTTTAGGAATCCTCTAGAAGATAAAAGTTAAGTAGCCATGATCAATTTTATAATATAGAATCAGAAGAGAAAGTACACCATGATCTCTTTCATGTACAAGTATGAACAATAAATCTTGAGGCCTTCTCTACAAAAATGGATGCCCGTGCCTTTCTGGGCTAGTGATTGAAGATGTTAAGAAGGGAAACTCTGGTTTTTATTAGACGCCTAAATAGACATTCAAGCTCTTCTTCAAGATTTTGAATGCTGGGCTCCAATTTCCACAGCAAGTTCTGCGCATTCTCTATATGTACGAGATCATCAGATTTGCTGGCCCTGAGGAGAGATTGTAATGCTGCATCCACCTTCTCAAGTTTTGTTTCTTCATCCTCGCATGAAACTCTTTTAGGATGCACCAGCTTGGATACCAAAAACCAGCCACTTGACTTCGATGGCAACTTTGGTCCAGCTACAAATGACAACAGGGACTCAAACACAGATAGAGTGACTGCTTCTACTTCTCTTAACATGTTAACCATGGCCACAGTCTCAATGGTTTTGTTGTTGCACTTGCTTTCCATGCCCTTAAGGGTCTTGTGGATTGCCTTTTTAATACTCTTCCTTGAGACCAAGTAATTCCTAACCTCCCGTCCAAACTCTGCATCACCTCCCCGTCTTCTGCGCATAAAGGATTGGATTTCATTGGTGCATTCCTTTGTCTGTAACAATACATCCTTGGCTATGCCACACACATCCAGGAGCCTAACAGATCCATTCAGAAGTTCTTCGACCCATTGTTCATGATGCTCTTGGGCCAAGGTTTGTTGAGTGAGCGGCAATTGAAGCAACTTGTCAACACGATCATGTAAATCTTGAAGGCCGCCTAGTTTCTGGCTTATTGACGATGATGATGATTTGGCTTCAGAAGCCCTCAACCTGCTCAATTGCTCTTCAACCTCTGAAATGAGCGGGTGTGTCCTAGAGGGCAAGCTGTTAGAGCGAACATGGTAATGGGACTTTGGGTTCAAAGGAGAGGCAGCCATGTTTCCTTGACAAACAGAAAGTCTTGCAGTTGAAAGTAAGAATTGGTCCAGCACTATGCCTTCCATTGGTTTGAAATCTGCTCAATATATACAATGGAGTACGGGGAACATAAAGAATCTCATCATTTTCAAATATCAATCAGTTGTAACATGATTGCGATCCAGATCTAAATGCCATCTCGGCAATGTTTTTGCAATGTCTCCCTCTAGACAGCTCTCCAACTGGTTATCAATTATTTCTATATTTTAAAAAATCATTGGAGCATCTTTTCATAAGATAATATATAAACTGCATGTTGCACAAAAATGTATAAGATATGCAGCACACGAGTGGCATGGCACCATCTTCTTTGACACAAAACGGTAATAGCCATTCTATCCTGCCTGCTTGCCTTCCAGGAAGACAAGAAGCTTTCATCACTTTGTGAACACACAAGTATCGTTAATTTACTAGCCAAGGCAGATATGCATTAATTACAATCAGGTGGTCATACTCATCATCTGGTACACCTTCCCCAGTGCATCATAATAGTTTTTTCTTGGGTCTGCTTTCTATTTTTGTTGAACCTAAGGTTTCAAGTTTTGTGTAATTATATATTTACACATGGATTTTGATGATAACAAATGAATTCAAAGAATGAATGAGTCTCAAGCTCAATTTGTCCACACAATGGAGTCAAGCATATCAAGAAACCAAGCATGAGCAAGAAGGAAACAAGTTCACATTAAAGTCATAGAGAAATGTTGTAAATCTCTTAAAATTCGAAATTAAGATTAAGGTTCAAAAATTAATATTTTATCATAAAGCATTAAAATACATTTTCCATATGTGCATGAATATTTTGAAAATTAAATTTGAAAATTTTGAAAGATAATTGATTGTCATCTTTCACATGTGCATGTCATGATTAAAGGTTTGAACTTTGAAAATATTAAAGATGATTGATTGTCATCTTTCACATATGCATGTTTTATTTGAATATTTTCAAAAATGATTGATGTTTTTCTTGACTTATGCAAAAGGAAGATGCCTTTGTTTGAATATTTTGAAAAGTAAAGTGTGCTCCTTTTGTCATATGCAAAAAGTAAAAAATTAGGTTTGAAATTTTTGAAAAGCAAAGTGTGCTCCTTTTGTCATATGCAAAAAGTAAAAAGATTAGATTTGAAATTTTTGAAAAATGAATGATGATGTTTTTGACATGTGAATCTTTTTAAATTTGAATATGAAGTCTCATATGCCTATAAATAGATCATTTGAGAGCTTCACATTCACAACACCAAGAGCATACAACTCTCATTCAAAGCTTTCATTCTCTCTTCTCTAAGCATTGAGCCTTAACCCTTGTTCATTTTGAGAGATATAGTTTGTGCTTGTATTGTTCTTATTTCACTCATTGAGGAGTGTTTTCTGATATCCTACCCACTATCAATTCTTGTATCAGTAAAAGGGTGTGTACAACCCTTGTGCGTGTAGAAAGTGTTCTACACAGGGAATCGTTGAATCACCACGTGTAAGGTGATTGCAAGTGTAGAGAGTGTTCTACACGGATCCTTTGTAGCGGTGTTGTTCAAAGGTGTAATAGGTTTCTATCTGCACCTGAAAGAGATTGAATAGTGAATTCGGGGATCCTCAAGGGGTAGCTTGAGGCGAGGACGTAGGCAGTGGGGCCGAACCTCGTTAACATACTGAGTTTGCTTCTCTCTTACCCTTACTCTTTATATTTATTGCTGTTTCATATTTTGTTTATATTTTATATTGTATATTTGATTTATAATTGTTATTTTTTTTAAATACAACTCAATTCACCCCCCTCTTGTGTTAGTCATCTGGGCAACAATTTTTTTTTTTCTCTTTTCTGGTCTAAAAAATTTTATGCTTACAAGATACAATTAATGATGATGAATGAGATAATCTTATTGTAATTAGTGTTACACATGTGTGCACGAGTGACACGGCCCTCTTGTCTCCCAGAAAGGCTGGCTGAACTGCATAGATTGGCTAATGCCATTGTTGTATTGGACGAGATGGTGTCAACACTCGTGCGTTGCATATTTTATATGCTGGGATAAAAGTTTTTATGTAATATAAAGCTTAAGTTAAGCAACTCATCTGATTTTTCAGGTCTAAATATATCTATATATATATATAATTGGGGAGACATTGCATAAACATTGCTGATATAGCATTTAGATCCAGATCAAAATCATGTTGCCACTCATTGAGTTTTGAAAAGGATGAGATTCGGATCCTTAGTCGTAATATATACAGCAGATGCCAACAAGAGGAAGGCAAGTTTCTAGGCTAATTTTTACATTCAACTCACACAGTTTTTCTGAATTGAGTGTAAGGCCCACCAGAGGTTTTTGGTGCAATACAACTTGATATCAAAGTTGTCGAGATTCGAATCTAAAGTCTCAAAACCAGATAGCTCATTAACGTTGGTTGAGTAATAAAGATATATACGTATATGTTCCACAAATAAGATCTGCATGGTAAACTTTGCAGTAAGATGCATGGAAGTAGAGAAAAGGATGGCATCTTCTTACGACAATTAATGATTTCCGGATTTCTCACACTCGTGCGCTACGATATTTAATTAATCTACACAGTGGAAAGTTAACTATATGGATGTCATACAATAATTTAGAAAACATATAAATTTACGAGGCAGTAGTACATTTGGGCGGCGACTTTTGTTGCCTCCATTACTCTATGAAAAATGTGTTGGCCTTCTTCCTGACTGGGAGACAGTCTGATCTATCCAGCCTTACGAGTCACAAATGCCAATTCTACATATTGTTTGTCGACATATTCATGCAGCATGCAGATCTTGCCTGCTTTTTGCACAACAATCATGCTTCGGGTACTCCTGCACAATGTGTTTGATTTATAAATGGACACATCTCATTTTGCTTGCATGTGCACGTGTACAAAGGGGTGTGACAAGGGAGGGACAGAAGCGATTTATAAAAACACTTGATCGTTTTTCAATATTTTATGTAGTACTGACATTATAGCAACCTTTGAGTAGCCTTTTCAATAGATGGAGTGCTGGTGGGAGTGAGACATTGCAAAAACATCGCCTTTTGATGGGGTTTGGATACAGATAAAGAATATGTTGTCGCTCCTTGATAGAAGAAAGGACGAGATTCCTCGTGTCACTATCAATCTGTAATATTATATAAACTTGGGTCTGCAACATGTACATACAACTGCAGCTAACAGCCTACCTTTCAGAACACACACCCGCTTGCCCCACAATTCGATGTGCAACTCTACAGAATGCTCCTCAGTTTCATCCTCAAAAATATTCAACAAAATAAATGGCCTTGCAGATTTGTATGACAGGGTCGATAAGTTGTTTTTCTTGCTGCTCTTTCAACAAGCCTTAGCTCAAGAGAAGAATGGAAGTGGGCAGGAGCTGCGGGATGGATCATTTAGGCTCTTGGATATGGTCAGCATAGCCAAAGATATCCGGTTTCGAAGAAAAGAATGTCTGCATGTACTTCAATCAATTATGCACATAAGATGGCGAAGTGAAATTGGGCTTGCAAGTCAGGTAAACAAATGCTTGGCCTCCGGGAAGGGGGTGGAAAAGACTCCTTGTAATCAGTTTAGCACGCTGAGAGAGGTGGATGCTGTCAGTAGTCTTACTCTCTGATTCCCAGTTTTCCCTTATATCTAGACCAAGGTGTAACGATCCAAGGAAGCTGAGCTTATGATCCAAAAGCAATTTTCGAAGTTAGAATTAGAGCTCCTTAAAATCGTTTATAAAGGTCAAGAAATTCTCCCTCCCAGACAACGTGGGATCCAATTCACCAAGCTCTTCCATTCACACTTGGCTAAAATTGGCTTTTGAGATAATTCGTAATGATCCGAGGAAAGCCCATGCTACATTTGGGTTCGTACTTCAAAAATACTTGTCAGAATTATCAGAATTTTAAATGGAATCCCTTCGAATCAATATGAAGTCCAAGAAATTTCTACTCCTAGGCAATGGAGATTTCATTCACCAAGCTCCCATTAACTAACCTCCCACAAATGTGAGGTGTTCCACAAGTCATGCTGAAGCTATGTGGTCATTCATTTCAAATCATCTGTACAAAGAGTAGCATGAAAGGAAGGAAGCAGGAACTAACACAGATGAATTTTCGAAGTCCAGTTGCAATCCATCAATTGTCACAGGACAAGCAAATATGATGACATTCTGAACAATGCACTGAACTATCAGGAAAAATCGTATTCGTGCATCCAAGATACCAACGAAGTAGAATGCCCGTTCAGGTGATTGATAGAAGCCAGAGTTTCTCTTCTTAACATCCTTAACCACTTGCTGAAAAAATTTTAGATGCAGTTATAGGATTGTGCTGTTCATGCTTGTCAATGGATAAGACAGACAGACGTAACTTCATAAAATATTTGATTAGGTCTTCTACAAAATTCTGCACAGATATATTTACTTTTTTCCGTAGCATTCGTATTTAAGTTTCATGAGATTAAGATCGAAAAATAAAGTTCACATCGAAACAGTCAGTCTAAGAAGGATAATTCAGAAAAAAAAAAAAAACATACAAACAAACACAACAGAGATTAAAGACAAAACAAAAGCTCAGATCGAATGATATTGAATTCTTGGTGATTTTATAATAAATTAACCTTTGTTGATGTGAAAATGAAAAAAAAAAAACTAAAAATAAATCATTTCACAACGAGAGTATCTTTTCTTTTGTAAACTATCAGGCCACACGAGGACTTCATGCAATTTAATTGAATATCATATCTGTTTGTGTTTTGGTGGGCAGTCTGATTAATCTAACCTGCCTATTAGTCAGCCTCATAGGCTGATACCATTTTCTGTACCGTGGAAACACATGGCATAGTCATGTATGCAGATCTTGCTTGCTGCTTGCACAGCAATTATGTTATAGGACTACACCACTTATTAGACTATTACCGACACATTACTTGATTACCTAATCGTGTCTCTGAGTGCAATTGTTAATTGTGCATGTGTGGGCAAGAGCAAATGTAGCCCTCATGGGGAGGCAGGCCAAGTAGGAAATGGCTACTGCCCCTGTTCTTGTATCACTAGAGATGGCCTAACACCATTCATGCGATGAATATGTTATAGCTACCCGCCAATTGTGAAATATAATTCATCATGAATACTTCTTGTTTCAACCAATAATGGGCCACATGAAGACTTTATGCAATTCAAATCAATATCACATCTGTTAGGGAGACAGACTGATTAATCTATCCTGCTCTAGCCAGCCTCATAGGCTTATATACTCTTTTTCTATATTTCATGGAAATATGTGGCATATTCTTTTACTAGACCATGCCATTTGCTTGCACAGCAATGAAGTTCAGGGCCTGCTCCACTGTATTAATTATTAGTCAAAAAATGGAGTCTGTCATTGTACTTCTGTGCACGTCAATGGGAACATTGGAACCTGATTGAACAACCATTGCTAGTTGCTGCTTAGATGAATTATACTTGTAAATATAAAGCCTTCAAAGTCATGATTCAGCAAACAATTTCTTAAGCTTGAGTATAATATATTTCATTACATATAGCAATTCTGGACATAGTACAGATACTTTAATCGTGCATGTGTAAGCAAGAGCAATGTATCCCTCATAGGGAGGCAGGCCAAGCTGGACAGATGGCTATTGTCACCGTTCTTGTATCAGTGGAGACGGTCTAAAACCATTCATGCGTTGAATGTATCATAGCCATTGTGAATATCTTATGTTATTATACAGAAATTGAAAATTATCGACAATGAGTTGGAGACCTAGTGATGAGGAGACATTGCTTAAACAATGCTGACATGGTGGTTACAATTCAATCGAAATCATGTTGTTACTAGCAATTTGCACGAGGATGAGATTCCTCTTGTCTCCCTTTCCCTGAAATATATAACGAGCAGATGCCAAGGAAGGCAGGCAGATTGCTTGGCTAATGCACTCTGACAAAAGATAGGTCTTATCTTTTCTGAGAAAGGAAAAATGGATTCCTCTGCTTCAAACCCAAAAACCTCTTACCATGCTCGCTCTAACAGCTTGCCTTCCAGACCACACCCTCTCATTGCACAAGTCAATGAACATCTATGCAGATTCAGGGCTTCTGAAGCTACTTCATCATCATCATCATCTATGAGCCACAACATAGTTGGCCTTCAAGATTTGCATGATTGCGTGGACAAGTTGCTTCTGTTGCCACTCAGTACACAATCTTTGGCCCAGCAGCAGCATGAGAAATGGGTGAACGAGCTATTAGATGGATCTCTTCGGCTCCTAGATTTGTGTAACACTGCTAAGGATGCCTTGTTGCAAACAAAGGAATGTACACAAGAACTTCAATCAATTATGCGAAGAAGACGAGGAGAAAGTATGCTTGGGAGTGAGGTTCGGAAATTCTTGAACTCTAGGAAGGTGGTCAAGAAGGCAATCAACAAGGCCTTGGGGAACTTGAAGGGTGCAAGAGACAAATGCACCTTCTCTCCCTCCGAGTCAGAGAATGAGGCTGTGGCCTTGTTTAACATCTTGAGAGAGGCGGAAGCTTTCACTGTCACCGTGTTCGAGTCTTTGCTGTCCTTTATATCTGGACGAAACGCACAATCAAAGCCATGCAGATGGTCTTTGGTTTCCAAGCTAATGCACAGCAAAAGGGTTGCTTGTGGGGAAGAAGAAACACATGCAAACGAATTCAGCAAGGTGGATGCAGCCTTACTTTCAGTTTTCACGACAAGTAAATTCGATAACAAGCATGTTGAGAACTTGCAAAATCAGCTCGAACAGTTGGAGATGTGCACGCAAGATTTTGAAGATGGACTTGAGTGCCTGTTTAGGCGTTTGATCAAAACCAGAGTTTCTCTTCTCAACGTCCTTAACCACTAGATGCTAGCTCTTCATACTTGTACATGAAAGAAATATACATGTTTATGTCTCTTCAATATAAAATTCAGTCCCTGTTGCATAAATTATCGACCCTTATTACTCCTTTTCACTTGAAAATGAAACCAATGTTCCATACATATGCAGTTTTCCAGTTTCCGATTCTCAGTCATAGACCATGCATGAAATCGCCACAGGAGACAGGAAAGAACAGCCAAAGGAAATAACCATACACGTTAAATTATCTAGATGACAAAATCAATTGAAAGTTGATTTTTCCAACATTTAAAATGAAAATTCTTAGCAGTCGTAGACAAGATGAGCAATGGACATTGGCAGAAGGTTGGACCAGATTAAGAGATAGCAAAGCCTGACCACTGAACAGTAGTTGGCCCCAAAATTTACATGTTTTATTAATCATGAAAATTAGCTGTGCTAACTCATAATGTAGTAAACACAGTTTGGAATTCGTCTTTTTTTTTCCAAGTAATTTTAAATTTACACCAAAGCTGTCAAGATTCGATTTGTCTTTATTGACACTATTAGCACGTACACAAAAATTATTGAAAACAATAAACTCATGACATTCGCATCTGTGTATGCGTAATGGAGACAACTGACTGGATTAGCACGCTCCCTTGCTAATCTCATATTGTTTTCCCACATCATGGAGGAGAGACATGGCCACCTCTTGAAAGAATCTGGATTCTACATGATGCTCACGTTGACCATGGCTGCCAGCCCGTTTCTTATAGGCCTGAACCATCCGGGCTTGTGTCTGCATTTCGCCCAATTGTTTCAGCCAAGTGGGCTCAGACGTGCATAATGGAATAAATGAAAATTTTCATTTTACACCTTCATATAATTATCACCCTCTTTAAAAAAAAAAAAAAAAGATTTGGTATATCAAACTACTTATCCTTTTTTCAATTTACATCTGGTGGTTCAATATTCTTTTCAAAAGAAAGCCACCATGTCTTTGCCGTCTCTCATAGGGTGGCTCGACCTATTCCATTCAAGGGGCATCTGCTAGTGCTTAGAGCCACCCCATGGCGACTTTTGGGGTGGTCATCGGTGACCATTTTTAAGATTTTTTATTTTCAGTTTAATTTTATTAATACTTTGTTTGCATTAAAATTAAAGGAGGGCATTTTATTAATATATTGTTCGACCATCATCATGGTCAATCATCATCTATATTTAAATAGGAGTAAAATATAACGGAAAGGAAGACCAGTTAAGCTGGCAAAATCATATGGATGGGTTATGGTCTTTATTTTGGACACTTTGTAAAGTATATAGGGTTGGTATAAATATAATAATGAGGTGTGTGCAGGGTTATCCAAGTGCAGGGCACCAAAACCTAATTTTCAAGTCAAAGCCAGGGGTCTCTGGTCTGTGTTGGTGCACGTCCCTTTCCCTCTTTTGGAGTTTGGGCAAAATGCGCCAACCTTTCGAGGAGTTTTTTTTTTTTTTTTAAAAAAAGAAGTGGACGGTACCTCCAACTTTTTTAACGAAATCTGTCATGTATGTTGTAGCAAAATCATAACCAGTAAAACAAATGAGTGAAATGACCAACAAAACAAAAAAGAAAAGGCCTAGAAGGTGGGTGCCGTGGCCTGATTTCATGGGATATTCTCACTTTCCTTGAGCATATCCTGCTTTCTTTAACAGGCCATTAAGTGCAAGTGACATTTTTTTTTTAATTTTTTTTTTCTAACAAACAATTGAGGATTTGGAGGCTCATGATGAACATCATATGCATGAAGAACAACCTTTTCCATGTCTCAGTAAATCTTCTGGCCATTGAATGAATATATGCTTGCAGCATCATAAATGGTATGATCTGCTGTAAGCTGTTCGTTATATTATGTGGCTAGTATAGAGTGGAACATATATTCAAAGAAAGCACACTGATGCCGGAGCGAGGGGACCGAGCGGAGCGGAACGAGTGAATTAGTATAAGGCATATGATGTAATCCTAATTTTATATAGTAAAATTTCAGCCGCCGCTCGCTCCTGATGAATGTAGACACACTGCTAAACTATGTTAAATCTCTATGTTATTTTACTTTCTCTTTTCCATACAATTCATCATAATTGCCACAAGTTTTCACAACACTGTTAAAAGGCAGGATAACTTAAAAAGGACTCGATCGAAGAACAAACCTGGGATGGTATTACTTACAGGGTGATGTGCATACTTTTTTTTATGTAAATCTATGATCGTCTATATGGATAACACCGCATTTGATCTGTATTGAAATGTTGGTTTTAACTTAAGATCATGTCCAGTCTCACACGCTCTGGAGTCGTGTATGAATGTATGGCAAACAATGTTTAATATTTAATAAGCAATCATGTACAGTACATGAAATGGAGAAAGTCAAAGCCGCCCATGTGCCTTTCTTTTTAACCTTTACTTTGGATTACTGGATAAGGATGAGAAGCTGAAATCAGCCATCGTTATTGAATAAAGTCCAAAACAATTAAAGTGAATCAAACAAAACTCTATCCGGAGTAATGCTCACCCTCAGTACCCAATATATATACACCAACATATTCACCCTCCCCAAACATAAACCAAAACATAAACAAACCTGAAAATGAGGTTTGCCCTGGCAATTCTCTGTTTATGGCTGTCTTCATTTCAAAGAGGCTTAGCTGAGCAGTGTGGAAGGCAAGCAGGAGGTGCTCTATGCCCAGGTGGGCAGTGCTGCAGCCAATTTGGCTGGTGCGGCACCGCCCCTGACTACTGCACCAACGGTTGCCAAAGCCAATGCAGTGGTGGTAGTGGAGGTGAAGGGGACATAGGCAGTCTCATCTCAAGGAATCAATTTAATCAGTTGCTGAAGCATCGCAACGATGGCGGCTGCCCGGCCAAGGGCTTCTACACCTACGATGCATTCATAAGCGCAGCAAAGTCCTTTCCTGCCTTTGCTACCACTGGGGATACTGCCACCCGTAAAAGAGAGATTGCTGCTTTCTTAGGCCAAACTTCCCATGAAACTACAGGTTTGTTAGTTAGTTCATACCTGGCTATGAAGTTTCATCATGTTGTCAGCAAAAATTAACAGAGTTTTCGATCCGGAGATGACATGAAACCTTGATGTCGATCACTAAAACATTATTAATACTGTCACGAATTCATGATAAGAATATTTGTGATATAGTATCTATGTAGATTCCTGCATAGTTCAGAGAATTAACCTGCTTTGTGATATGTATATGTAGGGGGATGGGCAAGCGCTCCAGATGGCCCATACTCTTGGGGATATTGCTATCTTAGGGAACAAAGCCCTGGATCCTACTGTGCTTCGGATCCAAATAATCCTTGTGCCCCAGGAAGGCAGTATTATGGCCGAGGTCCTATCCAAATTTCATGGTCAGTACATCACCTTTACAATTACATTATCTATATGACTTTTTGTCTTTCAATTATACTTATTTTTTGTGATGTGCACAAAATTGTCATTATTCAGGAACTACAACTATGGGAGGTGTGGAAGAGCCATAGGAGTGGACCTATTGAACAACCCTGACCTTGTGGCCACTGACCCAGTAATCTCATTCAAAACAGCACTCTGGTTCTGGATGACTCCACAGTCCCCAAAGCCGTCGTGCCACGATGTTATCACCGGAAGATGGAACCCATCTGGTGCTGACAAGTCGGCCGGTCGGGTTCTGGGATATGGTGTAATCACAAACATCATCAATGGTGGACTGGAGTGTGGTAAAGGGTGGAATTCTAAGGTTGAGGATCGCATTGGGTTCTATAAGAGGTATTGTGACATCCTTGGGGTTGGCTATGGTAACAACCTTGACTGCTACAGCCAGAGGTCCTTTGGGAATGGTCTATTGATCTACACCATGTAGATGCTCTAGATAACTTCGGGACTTTGTGCTTCAGAATAATTGATCATTTGGTCAATGGGGAGGTTGATCCTTCGGTTTTTGGTATTATTAAGTTGGTATATGTAACTTTCTCATGTAATTATCCCCTGTGAAATGAGAAAATAAAAATAATTACTGAAAAAAATGGGTTCAACAATTATTTTATTTAAAAACCTGTTATGAGTTACTTGCCAATTGTTATTTACTATCCCAAAAAGAAGTGGTAGCTGCCATTGTGAGTGTGTAAATACTGTATAATTATTTTTAAAAAAAATATTAAATATGAAATTTATATAAAAAAATTAATATTTTAATAATAGATTTTATACTTTTTTAAAATGATTGTACTGTACTTGCACGTTCTATTACTAAATTAGACTAAATTAGTATTACTCTTTGAAAGTGAATCTTTTTCATCTAAATCCATAATAATAAAAAAGTTAAATACAATAACCCTCCAAAATCAAATGTCTCAAAAATCATTCCAAGTGAAATAAACTTTTCTTTTTCGAAAATCCAACATGGTGCCTATGTTGAATAGCAATTAATCTGTACAATACTGTTCCTTCAAAGCTGAAGGGATTATTTGCAAAGGCCCCTCATCAATCCACACTCTCACCCTAAAAAATGTGCTACATTATTTACTTCTCTACAAGTAAAACAAATGCTCCAGTTTTAATGATTTTCAAATGTTGCCCAGATGACTAACATAAGAGGGGGTGAATTGATTTGTATTTAAAAAAAAAATAACAATTACAAATCAAATATACAATATAAAATATAAACAAAATATGAAACAAAAATAAATATAAAGAGCAAGAGTAAGAGAGAAGCAAACTCAGTATGTTAACGAAGTTCGACCCCACTGCCTACGTCTTCGCCTCAAGCTACCTCTTGAGGATCTCCAAATTCACTATTCAACCTCATTCAGGTGGAGATAGAAACCTATTACACCTTTGAACAACACCGCTACAAAGGATCCGTGTAGAACACCCTCTACACTTGCAATCACTTTACACGTGGTGATTCAACGTGTTGCCCAGATGACTAACACAAGAGGGGGGGTGAATTGAGTTGTATTTAAAAAAATAACAATTATAAATCAAATATACAATATAAAATATAAACAAAATATGAAATAGCAATAAATATAAAGAGTAAGGGTAAGAGAGAAACAAACTCAGTATGTTAACGAGGTTCGGCCCCACTGCCTACGTCCTCGCCTCAAGCTACCCCTTGACGATCCCCGAATTCACTATTCAATCTCATTCAGGTGGAGATAGAATCCTATTACACATTTGAATAACACCGCTACAAAGGATCCGTGTAGAACACCCGCCACACTTGCAATCACCTTACACGTGGTGATTCAACGATTCCTTGTGTAGAACACTTTCTACACGCACAAGGGTTGTACACACCCTTTTACTGATACAAGATTTGATAGTGGGTAGGATATCAGAAAACACTCCCCAATGAGTGAAATAAGAACAATACAAGCACAAACTATATCTCTCAAAATGAATAAGAGTTAAGGCTCAATGTTTAGAGAAGAGAGAATGAAAGCTTTGAATGAATATTGTATGCTCTTGGTGTTGTTAATGTGAAGCTCTCAAATGATCTATTTATAGGCATATTAGACTTCATATTCAAATTTAAAAAGATTCACATGTCAAAGACATCATCATTCACTTTTCAAAAATTCAAACCTAATCTTTTTACTTTTTGCATATGACAAAAGGAGCACACTTTGTTTTTCAAAAATTTCAAACCTAATCTTTTACTTTTTGTATATGACAAAAGGAGCACACTTTACTTTTCAAATATTTCAAACAAAGGCATCTTCCTTTTGCATAAGTCAAGAAAAGCATAAATCACTTTTGAAAATATTCAAATAAAACATGCACATGTGAAAGATGACAATTAATCATCTTTAATATTTTCAAAGTTCAAACATTTAATCATGGCATGCACATGTGAAAGATGACAATCAATTATCTTTCAAAATTTTCAAATTTAATTTTCAAAATATTCATGCACATGTGGAAAATGTATTTTAATGCTTTATGATAAAATATTAATTTTTGAGCCTTAATCCTAATTTCGAATTTTAAGAGATTTACAACATTTCTCTATGACTTTAATGTGAACTTGTTTCCTTCTTGCTCATGCTTGGTTCCTTGATGTGCTTGACTCCATTGTGTGGACAAATTGAGCTTGAGACTCCTTCATTCTTTGAATTCATTTGTTATCATCAAAATCCATGTGTAAATATATAATTACACAAAACTTGAAACCTTAGGTTCAACAATCTCCTCCTTTTTGATGATGGCAAATACTTGATAAAACCTGAAGCATGTATTAATACTTAAGCTCCCCCTGAGAATGTGCGTTAGTTTTTCAAACAAAAATATAAATATAATTCCAAGCATATATAACAAGTTTAGCAATTTAAACAATGTTAATGTTCTAGTCTAAAACTTCTCCCCCTTTTGGCATCATTAAAAAGGATCGGCAACAAGTAAATAAACTGAAGAAAACGGTGCGTTAAAATACACTGTAGATAGTTGAAAAAGAGAGCCGTCCGTGACCCGACAAGTCCTGCAAAGCCTCAAGGCCTAACTCTATGAATTTAGTGCGGTTGAAGATAGAAACAAATCGCCTGATATTGTTGACAAACGAGATATAAACAAACGCCTGATTTAAATTAGTTTGTCTTGTTCTTTATGCTATCTCTATAAAAACAGTCTTAAAATTCATCCGATTTGCATCAAATCTTATTCTTATCTTTATAACTCATCTGCATTCATTCTACATTCTCGCTTTAAGTTTTTCATTTATTTTCTCAATGGCCAATTCTTCTAACATTCCTCTAGATCCATCCATGAGGTATTCTACACCTCAACCTCCTGTCCTTTCTGCAGCTACCATTGGTGCCATGTTGCAGCAAGAAAATAATAGTATGGCTAATAAGTTAGACTCTGATGCTATTTACGACTTGGTGAGTCTTGGGACTCGCTACTTATCCTCTATTGTTGCTTTTTCTCAGTGGGTTCAAGCCAAAAACCATGAGGTTGAAAAGCTTAAGGAACAAATTGTTGTACTTCAACGAATTGTTCAAGAGTCTCACACAAGGGAAGGAATCATTCGGCAGAAGAATAAAAAGTTGAAATCTCTATTGGATTCTTCATTCCGCTTGCCAGTTCCCATGGATATGGAGAACATGATATTGTATGAAGAGAATGAGCGTCTCAAACATGAGGCTAAGAACCTCAAGTTTATGTAAAAACATTTAAAAAAATATCTCTCTATTTTTATGAACTCTGATCTATCTTTTAAGAGATATTCATAATATGCATCATACCTATTTCTCTTCTAATCATACATAATCTATCTTCTGGTAAAGGTTTTGTGAATATATCTGCTAACTGATCGTGTGTGTTTGTGAACTCTAGTACTATATCGCCTTTCTGCACATGATCTCGAAGAAAATGATATCTTATTTCAATATGTTTAGTTCTAGAATGTTGTATAGTGTTCTTTGAAAGATTTATAGCACTTGTATTATCACATTTGATTGGAATGTGATTATATATGAGTTTAAAAACTTCAAGTTGTTGCTTCATGTAAAGAACTTGAGTACAACAACTACCCGCAGCAACATATTCTGCCTCAGCAGTAGATAGTGCAACAAAAGTTTGTTTTTTTACTAAACCAGGAAACTAATGCATGACCTAAGAAGTGGCATGCTCCACTAGTGCTTTTTCAATCTATTTTATAACCAGCATAATCTGCATCTGTGTAACTGATTAAATCGAAAGATGTGTGTTTATGGTACCATAACCCTAGGTTAATTGTACCACTAAGATATCTAAGAATGCGCTTAACTGCAATTAAATGAGATTCTTTTGGAGATGATTGAAAGCGTGCACATAAGCACACACTGAACATAATATCTGGTCTACTGGCTGTCAAATATAATAAGCTACCAATCATACCTCGATATACCTTCGAGTCAACTGGCTTACCGGATTCATCTTTATCAAGTTTAGTGGATGTGCTCATTGGTGTTCCAGTTTCCTTAGCACCTTCCATCCCAAACTTCTTCAGCAATTCCTTAATATATTTTGATTGATTGATGAATGTCCCACTTTTTGCTTGCTTAATTTGCAATCCGAGAAAGAATGTAAGCTCTCCCATCATGCTCATTTCAAATTCTTTCTGCATAGTCTTAGCAAAAACTTGGCACATATTTTCATTAGTAGCACCGAATATTATATCATCAACATAAATTTGAATCAAAAGAATATCATCATTTTCGTATTTAATGAAAAGAGTTGTATCAATTTTTCCTCTTGAAAAACCTTTTTCAATCAAGAAACCACTGAGTCTCTCGTACCAAGCTCTAGGAGCTTATTTGAGTCCATATAGTGCTTTTGTGAGTTTGAAAACATGATCTAAAGAAATATGATTTTCAAAACCTGGAGGTTGCTCAACAAATACCTCTTCATTTATAAAACCGTTTATGAAAGCACTTTTAACATCCATTTGAAAAAATTTGAAATCTTTATAACAAGCATATGTAAGTAACATTTGAATAGCTTCTAATCTTGCGACTAGTGCATATGTCTCATCATAATCAATTCCTTCTTCTTGATTGAAACCTTGGGCTACAAGTCGAACCTTATTTCTAATTATGACTCCGGACTCATCTTTCTTATTTCTAAAACTCATTTTGTTTTTTTTTATGCATACCTATAAAAACAATTAAAAAGATTTTTCTTGTTACCCAAGTTCTTTGGGTTATTTATTTATTAGTATTAGAAGAAACAAGATTTTTAGGTACCCATATGGCTCTAATAGTCATTGTATGCTTTCTTCTAATAGGACAAGCATGATAATTATGACCATTTCTATTACAAAAATTGCAAATAGCATGTGGCATATATGAAGAACTTGAGTGATTATAATAGTATCCCTTTTTGACAAAATTATTACGAAAAGAATTTTGAATATTAGACTTTGATGTAGAAGGATTATCAAAGAAGTTTTTATAAGGTTTGAATTTTTGTTTTGGCATACATCCCAAGCCTGCTTTGTCAAAAACACATCTTTGACTACCAAGAAGTTTTTCAAAATTTCTTTTTCCATTCGTAAAGTTTTCAACAATATTTTCTAAATCAGTTTTCTTCTTATTCAATTCAAGATTTTCATCTTTCAAAACAATATTTTGGGGCCACAACAACTGTGGAGTACGTATTATATTTTATGTTACTTATAATGCGTGGGGCCACAACAACTGTGGAGTACGTATTATATTTTATGTTACTTATAATGCGTGGGGCCACAACAACTGTGGAGTACGTATTATATTTTATGTTACATGAAGTATGGGGCCACAACAACTGTGGAGCATACACTACATGAGACACAGCAATTGTGACATGTAGAATACGTGGGGCCACAACAACTGTGGAGTACGTATTATATTTTATGTTATGTGTATTCATGGGGCCACAACAACTGTGGAGCATGAAGTATGGGGCCACAACAACTGTGGAGCATACACTACATGAGACACAGCAATTGTGACATGTAGAATACGTGGGGCCACAACAACTGTGGAGTACGTATTATGTTTTATGTTACTTGAATACGTGGGGCCACAACAACTGTGGAGTACGTATTAACGCATGTTATTAATCAAGACAATTGAATAAGATTCCAAGTTTATGTTAAGTTCAGTTTCAGATCAAGTGCATGATAAGTCAAGTTTCAGATCAAGTTCATGTTATGTTATGCTCACGTACATGTTATGTTTCACGTTCATGTTATGTTGATTGTTCATGTTATGTTTTAAGTTTAAGTTCATGCCATGTTAAGTCAAGTTCAGTTCACGTTTAAGTTCTGGTTAAGCCATGTTATGTTTCACGTTCATGTTATGTTGTTTGTTCATGTTATGTTTTAAGCTTAAGTTTATGCCATGTTAAGTCAAGTTTCAGTTCATGTTTAAATTCTGGTTAAGTCATGCTATATGTCAAGTTATACTATGTTTATATATGACTATAATTATGCATTTATGCTTTTACTGCCATGCATGCATTTTTAACCTGTGTGTGAGTTTTATGTTAACTTACTGAGATTTGTAATCAAATCTCACTGTGGTAGTCCCAACTACCATTCCCCCGAATGGTAGATCTTGTTACAGGACCCAAAGGAGAATTGGAATCTGACCAACTGAATACGGTCGACTAGGCCACGGTGCGATGTTGATGATGGTATAGTATTTAACTTAGGTTAATACTTGTACTTTTGGAGTTGTATCTCAAGTATTCTTTTGATCACAACCATTTTAGACTAGTGTGGTGATCACGGCTTTTTAGTATGCCTTTATGTATGAATTATGTTTCAAGTATTTGGGATATATTTAGTTTGGTGCATAGTATTGCTAAAGAAAAAGATTATCCGCTGCGAATATTGCATAATGCTAGATGCATGTTAGAAACATTGCATCTTATATGTCATGAACGGGGGCAGGTAACCTTGTGTTGCATGTCCCGACGCTTCAAATGTCCGTTCAATCCCAAGCGGAATTTGGGGGCGTCACAGGTGGTATCAGAGCAATACGTCTCTGGGTTGTAAATCCACATGTCCTTAAGAAATGCACCAAATACTAGGCTTGAGATTTTAGTTTTCATTAGGCGTGAATTTCTTTGAGATCATGTGCTGAAAAGCGATATAGTGTTAGAGTTCACAAACACAGTTGATCAGTTAGCAGATATTTTCGCAAAACCTTTACCAGAAGATAGATTATATATGATTAGAAGAGAAATAGGTATGAAGCATGTTACGAATATCTCTTAAAGGATAAAACCAGAGTTCATAAATATAGAGAGATATTTTTTTTAATAAAATGCTTCTACATAAACTTGAGGTTCTTAGCCTCATGTTGGAGACGCTCACTCTCTTCATACAATATCATATCATCCCTATTCATGGGAGCTGGCAAGCGGAATGAAGAATCCAGTAGAGTTTTCAGCTGTTTATTCTGCTGCCGAAGGATTCCTTCCCTGGTGTGAGATTCTTGAACAATTCGTTGAAGTACAACAATTTGTTCCTTAAGCCTTTCAACCTCATGGTTTTTGGCTTGTACCCGCTGGGAAAAAGCAATTATAGAAGATGAGTAGCGAGTCCCAAGACTCACCAAGTCGTAGACAGCATCAGAGTCTGACTTATTAGCCATACTAGTATTTTCTTGCTGCAGCATGGCACCAATGGCAGCTGCAGAAAGGACAGGAGGTTGAGGTGCTGAATACCTCATGGATGGATCTAGGGAAATGTTAGAAGATTGAGCCATTGAGAAAAGAACTGAAAACTTAAGGCGAGAATGTTGAAGGAATGCAGAGGAGTTATAGAGATGAGAATAAGTTTTGATGCATATTGGATTGAGTTGAAGACTGACTTTATAGAGATAACATAAAGAAGAAGACAAACTAGTTTCTCTTCAAATTTTATTTTAGTCAAAAGAAATACAAGCTATGCTGGACACGCTTTGTCAAAAGTTTCTTACTAAGCCAGCTAGATTAACAGTAGTTTGTCCCTATTTCTCTAGAAAACGATGAACCTCTGCTGTTATCTGTCGATGTTGACCCTGTATCTGAATCCTTTCTCGTTCCAGCTCTTCTATTCGTGGTTGTAGATCATGAGCATACCAATCTGCAAATTTCTTCAACTCTTGGTTTTCTTGCTGTAGCCTTTTATTCTCCATATCCTTATTAGCAAGTTTCTGTTGTAACTCAGATATTCGGATGTTAAGATGATCAATCTCACTTACCCTCGCCAGTAACCTCCGAGACATGATCGTAACAGAGGCAGCATATTGACTACTGAGCTTCCATGATTCTGTAATAATCTCAGAATCAGTCCTACTAGAAGAACAGTTCGCTGCTCCTATCGTAGTATTGACGACCTCAGGAGAAAAGATTGATGGTTGATTCGTCAAGGGTTCCTGATTCAAGTCTGGAACATTAGTGGAAGAGTTTTGCCCAGCCATTATTTTGTTATGGAAAAACAAAACACAGATCAAGAAACGATGTTTTTTCTTTCCGATGGATGAAGATGATCCTGTTTCTTTATAGAAACTCAAAGCCTTCAATCACGGTTGTCATCAACATCAGGCGTCTGTTCAAATCACTAGCCGTATTAAATTCATAGAGTAGGCCCCGAGACTTTGCAGCACTTGTCGGGTCACGGACGGTTCTTTTTTTT